>APFE030158622.1:226318-255035 GCA_000404065.3 Pinus taeda
CAAATATAATAACAATAATATATAATGTTTATTATTATATTATAATATTATAAACCCTAAGATTATAAATCTTAATATACTATTATACATGTTAGGGTTTATAATCTTAATGTAATATTAATAATATAAACCCTATGAATAATATTATAAATTGTAAGATTGGTATTATAAATCATAGGATTAATATAAAATCCTAATATTGAACCCAATATTATAAACATAACATTAAACCATAATTTTAAAATGTTACAATGTGACATTGAATAAATTACAATGTAATGTAACATGTGACAATGAGTATCACACTAAATGTGACATTGCAACAATGCTTGTTATGTTATGATGTTGGATAGATTTATGTACCATTCAAATGTCACAATATTAAACCATAATTTTAAACTAAATATTATAAGCCCTAACATTATAAAACCCAATATTGTAAATCGTAAAATTAATATTATAAACCTTATGATTAATATATTAATGTTATAAACCCTAAGATTAATACTAAACTCTAGGATTAATATTATAAACACCATGATTATAAACGATTAGATTAATATATATTTGTTGTAGGCTTGGTAGTACCTTTATTTTCCATTATGTACTATTATTAGGTGGCTTCAACCTGCTAGAGCGAAATCAAGTCTGTTGGCCACCTAACAACATGATAAGCCATCAAAAAAAAAAATCTAATAAGTCTGTCCAACCAAGCTATAAAGGCTTGAATGTCTTTCAACTTTCTAGCTTCTAAATATCTATAAGCATAATGAAAATACTATGGATACAATAATTGCATCATATAATAGAAATTAAAGCAAGACAAAACACTAGATCACTCATCATCAACAAAATCAACTTGGGTTGGGCCCTTTGCATTAACCCCGGAACCTCACATTGAGGAATGCATGTAGTATGCTGCTCAATCTGATTAAGGTGGACATTTTGTTTCTGCAACTGGAATTTAATTTGCTAGAAACATTCACTGCAATTCGGGAGAGTTTGAGTTGTCGTGACAGAGCTTGCAGAAATGTGCTTCAGAGCCTTTGCCAATAATTTTTTCATTCCAATATAGGTGGAGAGTATGCTTGTACTGGGAAATGCGGCCCCAAGAGTGCCCGGGATTAGGAACCAGGGATTGACATTCCTCCTCATCATCATCCTCAATATATTCTTTTTTATTTAATTCTTCTTCCCATTAAATGATGAGTCTCTGAATCGGGGTTGAGCCTACATGGTAAGCAGTGTTAGCTTCACTCTCTTAAAAATCAATAATAAATCTAATTATTAAATTAAATAAATAAAATCATGAGAATTCCTCAAACTAAGGGTTCTAGTTTGGATGAGAGATTCTCTCCAACCAACGCTCCTAAATTAGTGTGTAAGTTGAGAAATTGTCTCAACCAAGTGAGTCTAAGATAGACGCATTATCTTAAGAGCACTTACTCATGTATTTAAATGTATTATTAAATTTTTTGAATAATGTGAATTACATGATCATGAGAGACCATAATGGATCTCTGCCTTTTCCGCCAGTTTAATTTTTGTGTGTTAATTTGCTATGCATATAGTTATATGGCTTTGTGATTCTTCTTCATGTGGTATCAGAGCATTTTAGTTCTTAGGGCCTGAATGATTTTGTGGTATTTTTCTTCATATTTTTGAAGCATGTGTCTGAGGTCTTCTCTATGAAGTCAATGAACCATGATTCTATTTCGTTTTTCATTTTCTTTGCAAGTCTTTCCATATGGTAGAAACCATTCTTTCTCCTAGAATCTAGGGCACGGGAGGGTTGTTGATCTATTGGATTTGAACCTTTCTTCTCAATGTTTTGATTGGAAAATCTATTCTGGCTTTGTAGGCTTGACGTGTAGTTTGGATGGTGGTTCCAGCGAACTGTATTTGATGAGTTTTCTTTGTCTTCAAAAGAGTTGGGCATTTTTTCTTTGTCTTCAAAAGCTTGCATTTTATTTGAAGTCGCAGTATTGATTAGTTCTTCCATGGTAGTCAGAGTCTGCGAGGTTTGACAATGTAAATCCAGGAATTGTTCTATAGCTATATCAAGGGCTTTCAGATCTGCTTTAGAACACAATTTTGCAACTTTTTCATTATTTTCACCAGAGTCTCCATTACAGATGCTGCCTATTGTGCAATCGATTCTACAACAATAGCTACATCACGTCTCTGCAAAGCTTCCTTTCCTATGATGCCAAGCTTTCCAGGAAGAGATTTAGGAACAAAGTTTCCATAAGAAACATGACTAGCATTGACAGCAACATTTGGCAATGAAATGGATGGTTTTTTAAGGTACAAGCGATGGGTTTGACCTTCATATTGGAAACAGGAAAAACAGACGCTCTCCTATGGCTTAATCTTGGGGGTGTTTGACTCTTTTCATGTATGTTGGGCAAAGGGATATTCAAGCTGCTTTCCAAGATGATGGATCTCCCTTCGGCCAAATTTGGTTCTGACATCAAATTCGCCAAATCTTCAGGAGTGCCCACAATTCTCGTACAGGGTAATGCCCATCAATAGTAAATTTAGCAACGTCCTTCTACCACTGCTTGTATGCCTCACCAAACCTTTCTTTGACCTCATGCTTTAATAACCCCTGGAAAGAATAAAGGTCGATCTCTCTGAGGTCATGTTCAGGAATCATTTCTAATTTCCAAGAGTCCCAAATAATCTCAGCTTTCTTTCTCACCCATTGGGAATTTTTGGCATCTCCATGGGCAGAAGAGTAGATGACAGAAAACGAAGAGAAGGGGAAGCGACAACACCAACAATTAACATGGCTAAAATTACACCTTGCCTCTCAAAATTCGCTGCAAATTAGCCAGAGAATGCTAAGAGAAATCAGCGCAATGAGCTATAGAAACGCGGAGATGAAGAAGATAATTGCAATTTGTGAGTAGTTTCACAGTGCACGACCGTTCGTAGGCTCGAAGCAGATTTATTGTGCCCCTCACTGAGTACCAAAATATTCCACATATATCCCCTTCTTTTTTGAAGGAGTAGACGTCCAAGGATCGAAATCTGTGGAGGATCGATATTTTTAGAACTTTTTGCCAATAAGAATTGAAGGAGTTATCGACATGAAAGTCAAAGGAAAATAATTAACAACGAATTACTTTTTATGGTGGTTATTTTATTTTACGCATTTACATCCTTTGAAAACCAACGTTAAATCACTTTTAAGTGATTTTAGAGTGAATGCGTTAATGTGAAAGTAGAGTTTTTATGGAGCTTTTGGAGAGATAAGGTTATGAAAGATTTTTTATGTAATGGAGTCATAAGTTCTTTTGTGAAGTCATAGGTGAATTTTTTTTTTGGAGTGATAAGGTAAATTTATTTTTGTATTTGGAGAGATAAGTGAATATTTTTTCTAGACGGTTGAGTCAGTTTTTTGAAGACAATTTGACGCTAAGGAGTTCTCAGTCTGTGCTTGAGACGCCTCACTAAATACATTGTCATAATGATGTATATTGAAGGTTAATAAAAACATATCTTTTTGTGATGATCATGTCCTAGATCTGCCCGAAATTGAATAAGGGGATCATAGGTACACTCTGTGTCATGAATGTGCTTGCATGATTTGAGTCGAATTTGTAAAACAATCTCTTTATTATACTTAAACAAAACAAATACATGCACATAAGAAAGTTTACCTATACAAGTCATTGATCAAGCTCCTGAAATCAAGGCTCCCATAATCAATTAAGTTCATAAGCACAAAGCGTCACATCATCGACTTGATAAAAGTAATATTCTGCAACAACATTTCATAACAGCTAATTAACACCATCAAGTTAAGGACACCACAAATCAAGCACTTCAAGCCTAACGACATTAGCAACACTTTTGTTTCTCTTACACATAAACCTGTTTGAAACTGAATTGTAAGGGTGCATTCTCGGTTGAAACCAACCCCCACACTTTGAATTGATAGGGAATCAATTAAACCAGATGAATACATTAAGTCAAGTAAGTCTTCAACTGAGTCATCAAGATTGAACTTGTCATTTTTCTCTTGGGTGCATTTTCAACATTGTTCGACACCCTTCCTTTTTTAATCAACACATTTAGTGAGTACATTCAAGAAAGCACAAAGTGTCAGTAATTATTCAAGCAAGTTCAAGTGAGTGATTTTTTCAAGCACAACTGCTACAACAAGCGAGCCTGACTTTAAAGTAAACAAGACAACATGGCCACACACATTCATTTGTCCCAAATTATTAACAATTTAATGTTATCATCAGTCGGTGACATGGTGCACATCAACAAAACCACTCTTTTCGACATGCAAGTGCATATTCAACATGCACATGAAACGATTAAGTTCCTTCAACTGGAATCGCAACTGCAGAGAAATGAGTTGCAAGAGAAGCGTGTTGCTTCCAAGTCTTTGACCAATCTAGAGACAGCTGATCATTCGACTTTATTCATCCAACCAGTTTCAAGTGTTGAAGTTGTTCTAGTTCAACTTTCTTCCAAACCCATCATCAAGCCATGGGAAGAAATTCAAAGTAATCGAAATCGACGCAGCTTAGGATATGTCAAAGATAATGACAACTTACATATCCCTAATTATTCAAATCCCATTCAGTTCGTTAGTGCTAGATTACTTGAACAAATCACCTCAGCAAGTTCTCAGCAACTTGTAGACCGACGTCAATGCACACAAACTGAAGTTGCAGAGAAATAGAAATGCACACAAACTCAAGTTGCAGAAAAACTGAAATGTTCTCATCGTCAAAGAACCGGTCACCTGGAAAATCAATATTTTGATCTCCATCCTTGTAGCCATTGCAGAAAGTCAAATCATACATTAAAGAAATGCTACAACCAATGATAGCCAGCGAGATTGAAGATAAATTATTCATGGATTGATCCCTGGGAATGGTCATCCACAACCAGAATATTATACAAGTTTTACAATCGGATTCACTCCCACATATTGCAGCCAACAGTCAAATGAAGATGGTACTCTCGTGCAGTTGAATGGGGGAGTACACTAGTGAAATACTCCTCCACCTACAAGGGGGGAGTTCAGATATATTTTGGAGAAGATTGCATCTCCTTTCAGCTAACAAGGGGGGAAAATGTCAATGAAATTGACAAGTGGTTGTTAGACTCATCAGCGAAGCAGCCAGTGGGCATCTTCATCAGCCAGTGGGCGATCATTATCAGCAAATACGCCAGTCGGCGTTCATCAAATTGTGTCAGTGGACACCAAATGTTGTTTTAAAGAAAAGGACAGTTGGATCCGTTTGTGGCTTGGCACATGATGGAGTTATCAAGCAACATTCAGAGATGAATCAATCATGCAGTTGACTCATGGTCTCTTCATATTGTAGTTTATTCAACAGCCAGCTTTGGCGGTTTTTAAGGCAAATGTTTTATGAGAATCAACTTGAGAACTTGGAAGATGGTTCCTTGTTCATTTTGGATTTATCTTTGAGGGGGGAGAATTTTAGCCTCACTCTCTTAAAAATAAATAATAAATCAAATTATTAAATTAAATAAATAAAATCATGGGAATTCTTCAAACTAAGGAGTCTAGTTTGGATGAGAGATTCTCTCCAACTAGCTCTCCTAATTTAGTGTGTAAGTTGAGAAATTGTCTCAAATAAGTGAGTCTAAGATAGACGCACTATCTTAAGACCACTTACTCATGTATTTAAATGTATTATTAAATTATTTGAATAATGTGAATTATGTGAGCATGAGAGATCATGATGGCTCTCTGCCTTTTCCGCTAGTTTAATTTTTGTGTGTTAATTTGTTGTGCATATGGTTATATGGCTTTGTGATTCTTCTTCAAGAAGCGACAACTTCATCAATTATTTTGAAGGTGGGCCTGTGTCGTCGAGCTTTTCCAATAGAAGTGTTCGAAGAATTATCAATTTTAATATGTCTTCCATTGTCCCGAGATCCCCTAGAGGAATTACTTCCCCCATAGGATGCATGGACCATTATGTGAATTGCAAAAAATTGATATACCACACAAAGAACAACCAAAATAAAATCAGACAACCTGCCCCGAGAAAGCCATAACCCAAGAGCCAAGAGCGTCCAAGGTTTGCACCTATCGGAGGAACCTGTCAGGGTTAGCCATTGTGAGAAGCCTACCTTATACAAAAATCGTCGGTAGCCCATATCCTTGAAGTAGGAGAGATACCCAGGAGCTCGATTATAAAACCACTAGATCGAGGACCAGTGCATGTGTTTCAAAGATGGTCGTGCCACCACCAACCCAGTGCCATAAAAGTTCTAAAACACCATCATAGAAAATTAAATATAAACAAAGACAAACTCGCCACTAAGCTATGCAGACTAACCAGGGAATCCCTTGGCAGCAGCCATCCGCAGGCCCATATGAGTATGAAGGACACCAAAGAAGACTGACACAAGAGTGATAAAAATTAAATAGCCTTCAAATGAAGCAGCAGTTGCAGACCCCTCCAGGGAGGACCTCTGCCAAACCATACCATTCAATACACTTCCTTTCTTCCATGAAATCCGCAGTCTACATAGACAGACCATGATAGAGAGATAGGTAACAAAGGGGATAACATACACAAGAACAACAAGCTAAACCCACTGCAAGTATTGAACGCATCGATCGATCGCTCCAGAACTCCTCAGTAGCGCACCAAACTTCTCAAAACCTTTGTGATACCAAGATACAATCCAAACAAGGGAATTACCAAAATCCATAAACGAAAAAGTTGGGATGTTGTCGCGTCTCACTATAAAATCCACCTTCCATGCTTACATTAAATGGTTGCATGCACCACGCCACCCCTCCATGTGCTTCGTGCATGTGGAGGGTGGCATGAAAGCCACTTGAAAACTATGACACTCTCATATTAATGACTAAAATATGGATTTACTTGCTTGCACCTCGATCAGGGAGTAAACCATCGGATTAATATTAAACTCTAGGATAGATATTATAAACCTTTATATTAGTATTATAAACCCTAAGATTATAAACCCTATGATTAATATTATAAACTCTAGGATTAATATTATAAACCCTAAGATTAACATTATAAACACTAACATTAATATTATAAACCCTAGGTCCCCAAGATTAATATTAAACCCTAGGATTAATATTATAAACATTAATATTATAAGACCAATGTTATAAACCTAATATTAAACCCTAATATTAAAAACACAATATTAATATCCCTAATATTATAAATCCTAATATTAAACCCCAATTTCTGGGGTGGCAGGAGGGGGAGGGATTCCCATTAATCCCGAAGGAATACTTGTCGACCAATATTCCTAGGGCTTTGGAAAGAAGTACAACAACCAAGTTGAAGCTTATGGCCTCCATCTTGGGCTCCTTTTAGCCAATCAAAGGGGAATTAAGGAAGTGATAGCACTAGGAGACTTCTTCTTGGTCATAAAGCACATGTGCTCCAACTCTTCAACCCAGAACAACAAGCTCAATCAGTTGCTCCAACGTGCCCATGGAGTGTTCCCTCTCTTTGCTAAATTATAATTTTATCATATTCTAAGAGGTCTAAACTATGAGGCACATTCACAAGAAAATAAGGCATTTCAATTGAATGAAGGACATACATGGGTCAACAAAAATGATGGTTTTCTACCAATCCCATAAGTTTACAATGCAAGTCTCTCTAATATTTCCCTCTCATTTAAAACTCTTATCGTTAATGTGCCCATTGAGCCTAACACCTCCCTCATATCACTCTGCCCCCCTCAAACCGTCTTCCCAACATCCTCCCTCCCTGCCTCCCATGGGCTCTCCCTTCCAACAAATCCACCTAGCAATTTTTAAGGACTCATCCTTCATCTCCCCTGATGCGAGCCAAAGGATCCGATAAGTGTGGGATCTCTCTTGTCTGTCTCTTGGATTTTGGTTTATCACTGGTATGCTCAAATGTTCTCCATGTGAATTCCCTCTGCGAGTGAACTACATTTTCTTCTCCTAGTTCAGATTGGATGACTCGCCTACTCGAAGGAAAGGATCACTGAATCGAAGGTCATTTGGGTTAGTAAAGCAATAATATATCCACCATGCGATGTTGGAGGCTTGCAGACCACTCCTATATGTCGCACGCGACTTTTGTATGGCTTAGTCTATATATCGTGGGGATGCAATATGACTTTCTCCGTATCATTGGTGTTTCTCTTTTCTGCAAATTGATAGCGTTTGGTTTCCGCTGAAGGGTATGGGTATCCCTTGTATGGCAGCAGTGGTTGGGGGATGTTCCTATCCCCGTTCTTGGGTTCCTATGAATTTTTTGAAGCTGGTTGGATTGAAGAATTATCTAGGGAAACATTTGATAAATAATCCATTGAGGAACTTGATGCCTTTGCAAGTGACCAGAAGTTGGTTCGAAGGGATTCTCATTTGGCTATATGCAATGGCAACAGGTTCCTGGGGTTCCCGACGTCCTCGCTTGAACGGGGTGGCAAGGAGTGATGCACATGATTGGGTCAAGTGCCCTTCCTTAACCACCTTCTCTCCCCCTGCCTATGAAATGTGCACTAGTGAACATCCAAAATTGTGTGCTGATTTTGCTGAGTTGTAGGTGCTCCTTCATCAACAGGGGATCGACGAGTGAGAACCAGGAACTCATAATGGAAAAGATAAAACAAATTGGACAACTCGAAGACAATTTCAAGGTGTTCTGAAGCATGCTCGAGGACCTCCAAATGCAATTCATCAAGTAGAATTCTCCGTTTGTACAGGAAAGCTCGGGCCTAGACCTTATCTGCCCTGCTATTTCTGAGGACTAGTCTGTCTTGTTATGTCTGGTTTCCTATGTATCTTTCCCTTATCATAGTTTTGTCGAGTATATACTAGTAAAATAATAGGAGTGATGTCTCATTTTGAAATTTTATTGGATAATTGAGGTTGGATCGATAGTCTGCATATGCAGTTTATGAAGCTAGGTGATGTAATGGAATTGTAAATTTCCTGAGTTTTTGCCGCGATCGGGTGGAAAATTAATATAATCAGTACTCTTTAGTTATATATATATATATATATATATATATATATAACTACATACACATACACATACACATACATATAACCCCAAATTTGTAATGTCACAATGTGACGTTGAATAAGTTGCAATGTAATGTAACATGCAACAATGCTCGTCACGTTGATTGCCACATTTTCATAATGTTTGTGACACTATGATGTTGGATGAATTTCCACACAATTCCAGTGTCACAATATAACCCTAATATTAAACCAAATATTTTAAATACTAACATTATAAAACTCAATATTATAAATCATAAGATTGTAAACCCTAAAATTAATATTATAAACCCTATGATCAATATTATAACCATGGTATTAACATTATAAACCCTAGTATTAACATTGAATCGTAAAAATAAATATTATAAACCCTAGGTTTATAGACCATAGGATTAATATTATAAATGTTAAGATTAATATTATAGACCCTAAGATTAACATTATAAACCTTAAGATCGTTATTAAACCTAGGATTAATATTATAAGCCCTAAAATAATATTATAAACAGTAGGATTAACATTAAACCCTAAGATTAATATTATAAACCCTAATATTAGACCTCAATTTCGTAATGTCATAATGTGACATTGAATAAGTTGCAATGTAATGTAACATTGCAACAACAATTCTCATATTGATTGTCGCATTAAGACAATGTTTGTCATAATGCGACTTTGGATAGGTTTCTGCACAATTCCAATGTCACAATATTAACCAAAATATTATGAATGCTAAGATTAATATTATAAACCCTAGGACTAATACTATAAATTCTAAGATTAATATTGGCAACAATAAGATTAATATTAAACCATAAGAATAATGTTATAAACCATAGGATTAATATGAAACCCTAATATAAAACTCAATAGTATAAACCTAATATTAAACCATAATTTTGAAATGTTACACTGCAACATTGAATAAATTGAATGTAATATAACATTGTGAAAATGATTGTCACATTACGACATTGGATAGATTTCTGTACCATTCCAACATCACAATATTAAACACTAATAATAAACAAAATATTATAAAACCTAACATTATGAAATAAAATATTATAAACCCTAAAATTATAAACTCGCTATTAATATATTAAACCATATATTTAATATGTTAAACTCTAAAATTATTATAAACCTAAAATTAATATATGAATATTATAAAATTCTAATATTCTAAAATTTAATATTATAAACCACAAAATTAAAATTAAAAAACCTAAAACTAATAATTAATATTAAACTTCAATATTATAAATACTTAAACTATAAAATTATAAACCCTCTAAAACCCATGATTATATCAATAATAATAAATATAAATAATAATATAATAATAATATATATATATATATATATATATATATATAAATATATATATAAATATAATTTATTGGCCCTAAAAAACCTAATTCCCAATTCCCATCCCTGTAGTCCACTTCCTTTCCGCACTGCTGGAAGTATCTATTTGGTTTGAATGACGAATCATCCACTATCGTTTCAACCATTAGCGTTTCAACAATTCTCGAAGACTCTACAATGGATTTGATAGAGAAGAGATGATGTGGCAAGGACAGTTTTCTGCTCAAACGAAATAAATAACGTTTATTTTTTCAAAGGAAAAATAAACAAAGAAAATTGATGGCGAAGTTGAAGGCACGCCTCTTTGAAATTGTAGCTAGTAACCAACGGACAGAAGCTTGGAACCACAAATCGTCCACCAATACGAGAGTACAAGTTAAGAATGACATTGTTACTCTTTAATTATATTGATGTTAGTTTAGGTAAGCTACAAATTTGTTAAGAGATTTATTGTTGGAATCTGGTAAAAATTTATAATGTTGGAGTGTTTGGAATGTTTTTTCTATATTAAAATAGATTTAGTACTATCAAAATTTTCTCGGCACTTAAAATCCTGAAATTTAACTGCTATAACATAAAATTTCAAAAATTTCTACTAAATTTTATCATAATCTTACTAGAATTTCCAAATTTTTATCATAATCTTATCATAATCCACACACAACATATTATATAGAACAAGCATTCGAGTGGTGATGTACCCACTGCACTATTTTGTAGGGAAGTTATTTGAGTGCCCAACTCAAAACAAAGAAAATAGAGGAGACGATAAGTACGGTGCGTGGAGATTCTAGGGAAACTCCTATTTCCACCTTTATAGCAAAGTAAATGCACCCTGACATGCGAGGCAAATAGCGCTCGTCCTCTCTCTCCAAGTTACTATCTCGATTCACGGGCTGTAGAGAGAGAGGGCGAGCGCTATTTGCCTCGCATGTCAAGCTGCATTTACTTTGCTATAGAGTTGGAAATAGTAGTCGCCAGATTCTAGAGTTGGGTTTACGCATGCAATGACTACAAAGATGAAACTTCCATGAGAGAGACATTATGGATAAGATAGTGCGTTTTTTTAATCATGGTGTTTAATGTTAGGAGACGTGTTGTGGTGTTGCGTGTTAAAAGAATGGTCCGCAGTTAATAGGCTCCACGTGTTTTAAGGAAATAGTGACGTGTGATAGCCCATCTGTGCCTCCAAAATATAACTGTAGCAACCACATCATTACTATTCCGATTTGTTGGGCACCACCCAACCACTTGCTGATTGAGAAGCCCGGGTAAGTTGGGTGAATATGGTCAACTGGGATTTTATCAAACGTTTCATATTGGGAATTGATGACTCCATTGCAGCGAAAATTGGGTACAAATTCACATTTAGTGGAAGCTGAAGTTTGACAATAACTCTTTTACATTGACTTTAATAACTTTTCTGGGTAAAAATTTGGTATAAATTCACCTTTAATACATAGCTCTCTTTCTTGAATTTAATGGCATTTTATATTATTATGAAATTATAATTATACATGGATTAATTTTTATTTTTGTTTTAATTTTAATTATGGAGGGGGAATTGTTTAGGTAAAATATTAAATTACCCTCTTACTTTTTATGAAATCAAGGGAAATTAGATTAATATGGTCATGTAGGCTCTAACCTTTGTGCCACAACAACTATACCTTATCTATTTGATTTTTAATTATCCATTTGATTTCGAAAAGAGAGGTATTAAAGGGAGATGATAAGTAATGCTTAGATTTTGGGAAAAATTCTATGGTTGATTTTAAAAAACAAAGGAGAAAGCATGAAGTTGATAAATTTATAAGATTATAATATTTATGAAAAGAAATTAAAATAATTTAGGAATAATATCTCAAATGCATTATATATATTTGTAAGATGTTTATCAATTCACAGATAAAGTAATTATGATTATGAGATGTTGTAATGTATTAAGAAGATAATATTAAATATTTAAGTAAGATTTAAAAAATTAGTAAATATACTAACCATTATGCCATAGATCTATTATATAGTTAGAGGAAATAATATAATAATGACAAGTAGTTGGCGTATATCTATAAGCATAATTATGATAACATATATAGTAAAGGGGTCCTATATCAATTCGGTTTCTAGTTTGGCCATGATCTTAAAATTATTATTATTATTATGTATAGTTTTGATGGGCCCAATGAATAATAATATGTGTTTCCTCTTATTAGGTCAGAGGTTTAAATCTAGAAGGTGTAGAATATGTACACTTCCATATAATTTAGTAGTCAAATCACTGTGCGAAGAGTGGTCCCTTGTCCCACAAACAAGAGGGTCTTCATAGACTAATTTAGTGTCTAACTTGGTTGTGACCTTAAAATTGGATTATTATTATTATTGTAATTATTATTGACATGTGTTGAATATTGCATGTTTACTGTATTTAGAAAACATGATTTGAGTAGTAATTATTTCAATAAAGAGTATTTGATGGTGTTATCCAAACTTAAGGGTTCTCTCTACATTATTGTGTTATTTATGGTGTATATGTATTATGTTGCTATAATACCACTGTTGTAAATGTTGGTAGGTAAAAGATAAACCCGTAATGGTTGACCATGGTGGACAATGATTGACCATGGTTTACTATATTCAGTAATTGACAATGGTTGATAATGGTTGACAGTGATTGACTATGGTTGAAAATAGTTGACTATATTTAACCATTGTCAATGGTTAACAATGGTTGATAGTGGTTGACCATGGTTAATGATGATTTCCAATGGTTGACATTGCATAAATTGTATTGGAATGTAAAATTGTGATAATGTCTGTGATATTGAAGCGTTGGATAGATTTATGTATCATTCTAACATCACAATGGTTGACCATTGTTAATGGTTGAAAAAGATTGATAAAGGTTGACAATAGTCAACCATGGTCAACCACAGTTACTGTTATTGTTGACAATGGTTGACCATGGTAAAGCATGGTTGATAATAGTTGGTCATGGTTGACCATATTCAACCATTATCAATGGTTGAAAATGGTTGACCATGGTTGACAAGGGTTGACCCTAGTTGACCATATTTAACCATTGTCCATTATTGACAATGGTTGACCATGGTTGACGATGATTAACATTAGTTGACAATGGTTGATAGTGGTTGATGATGGTTGACATTGGATAAATTGCAATGTAATGTAACACTACGACAATGTTTGTCACATGGTAACTTTCAATAAATTTTTGTACAATTCCAACATCACAAGGGATAAATTTATATATCATTCTGATATCATAATAGTTTAACATATTCAACCATTATCAATAATTAACCATAACTAACATTACACTAATATAATATAAAATTATTTAAATATTACAAAATTAATTTATTATCCAATAAAAATACAAAAACTTAATATTATTATAAATCTTAACTAATATTATCATATTATTATACTATAATAATTAATATAGAAATATTAGAAGTAATAAAGCATACTATTATTATAAATCTATGAAGAGTCGATGAACTGTAAATATGACTTGCATAAAGATTTATGCCATAACCATCAAATTTACTCACTCTGATATATATAAATACTATAAACCTTCCTACATGTATCCCATACTTCTATACAATCGTTGTTCCATGAAAAAAAGGTTGGGTTTAAAAGTTTCAAGTACCACCATCTTGATTGATTTCGATTCCTAGTACTTGGCAGAGCTGATCGAGGGCTCTCGATTCCATGCTGCTAGGAAAAAGCGATCTTAGTTTTTTTGGGATTTTTTTCATACTATTTTTTATTTATAGTAAAAAACATTATAATGGTTGTAGTAATTTAATTAATGTTTGTCCAAATTGAATATTGGGAGTAGGGATTTAAAAGAGGGAGATCAATGAAGTCATTCAATATTCAATTTAGAATTTCTCATTTAACTTTAATATAAATTTTGTTAACTATTAATTTATTTAATTAACTATTATAATTAATATTATTTTAATTATATAATATTAAATAATAAAATTAAATGTATAAAAATATTAAATTTATTTTAATGCTTCAATTGAAATTTAGCTTTGAATTTAATGTATATACTTTATTCCACGTTAAAAAAATATATAACTAAAAATTATAAGTAAAAAAAAATTCCAATTCTTTTATTAAGACATTATAGAAACTGAAGTGATTATATAACTAAACAAAATTGATGAGAAGAGCCCCCAAAAAACTTATTCATTATTTTAAAATAATTCTGAGAATTTGTTTATTTACTAAAATTAAAACAATTTGTAAAACTAGTAAATTTAGGTATTAGAAATTTGATTTTAAGTGGAAATTTGACTACATTTTTACTAAAAAAGCTACACAATTTATAAAATCATTTATAAAATATGTTGAAATATTTTACTTGTAATGTGTGTTTGATACTATATGTTCCAATTCATAAATATTACAAAATTCGTTTAAGATATTTGACTTGTAAGGTGTTTTTGCTATATGTTCTAATTCATAGACATTACAAATTTCCTTTCAAATTAACATGGAAAAAAAAAAAAAAAATAATACATTTTTTTAAATCATTCAAGAATATGTTGAATAGAACATAAAATAAAATTGACTTGTAATGTGCTTTTCCTTTCATATAATATGCTCTTATTCATAAACATTAAATTCTTTTTTTTGGGAATGTGTTCAAAGAAATTCATGGTTATCTTTATAATTATAATTTTCCAAAAAATTATTGGGCATTTAACCCGAGACAAGGTTGGTGTAATTGTGAAAAGTTCTTTTGAGGTATTTTTTCTATTTTTTTGGTTTATTTTGTTCCAAATTTATTAAAGTTTATGTCACAACAAAATTTTTTTAGGACATGAATGCATTTATAGATTAAAAAAAAAAAAAAAAAACTCGAAAAACTTTTAATCACTTTCACACATCTCAGACAATCTAAAACCATGTGTTTCTTTCATTGTAGAATTTTTTAAATAAAATTTTGACACAATGATGCTTCTTGTTTTAACCACAATGCAGCTCCAAATAAGTGTTTATCCCAAATTTATACTAGTACATTAACATATTTATGGATTGTTTATATTCATTTGATTATATCAACAAAAAGCTTAACGAAAGAATAAGAATAAATATCTATTTTAAAATAAGATAGTGGTTAAGGAGAACATAAACGCATGACTGAAAACACGTTGTGCTTCAAATTATATGTTAAATTCTCATGATATCTTTTCTTCAAAAGTCAACCTCGACAAAGTAGTTTTTGAGTGAACTCCATTATCTAGTATCCAAAAGACTCTCCTACAAATAAATATATATAAAAAATCAGAGTATAACTAAATTGCATTCAGAAGATAAGGCAAAAATTAGATTCAATTCAAAGTTCATATAATCTGTAACGGCAGACTCTGTTTTGCAAGTGAATGCCATCAGACTTGAATGCACTTTGTAATTAGATAGAGTGTGTAATTAAAAATAAATGATCACATGACTTACCTCAGTGAAAAGGCGACCCTTGAAAAAAAGACATGCAACAATTAAGAAAAATGTCACATGCATAAATATAAAAAAAACCTCACACTCGAAGAGATAAAATCTAATATTCAAACCCTAATTTGCAGACCTTGAAAAGAGAAATTCTTAAACAAAGTGATCAACATCGCTGATCAATGAAGGTGATTAAATTAAACTAATAAGCTGAAAACAAAGCACATCCTAATAATTCTTTACCTCTCAAGTGAAACAACTTTCAAACTATGGACATTTCAATCTGATCATGGAAGGTGATTTGGTGACACAAAGGAAAGGTGAATAAAAGAGGGAAAAAGGGAAAAAATATTTAATAAATGTTAATTAATTCAAACCCTAATTTGCAGACCTTGAAAAGAGAAATTCTTAAACAAAGTGATCAACATCGTTGATCAATGAAGGTGATTAAATTAAACTTATAAGCTAAAAACAAAGCACATCCTAATAATTCTTTACCTCTCAAGTGAAACAACTTTCAAACTATGGACATTTCAATGATCATGGAAGGTGATTTGATAACACAAAGGAAAGGTGAATAAAAGAGGAAAAAAATGGAAAAAATATTTAATAACTCTTAATTATATTTGTTCACTCATGTATATGACAAAAAATAATCCATATTTATTAAATCTCAACCCTCTATAAATTTATTTTATTTAAAAATTATGGAACATCCGATATAAAAGATACCTATCTATGTAATTATATTTTAAAATAATATAAAATAATAAAAATTATTATAATAATTGAAAAATATATTGAACAAAGTTTTTTTGTTGAAATCATATGAGAGAATTTTTTCACTGACATGTTTCGAACAAACAAGTGTGGTTCATCATTAGGACCAGATGACGAACCACACTTGTTTGTTCAAAATGAGTTCGCCAAAAAATTCTCTCACAAACCACGTTAAATTCTCTCATATGATTTCTACCAAAAAACTTTTTAAATTTATTATGGATCACAAAAACTTAAATACATCAAAATATATTATACACAATATGTGTGATAAAATATCTGCATAATTATTGATATATTGGAGAAAATAATTACTTAAAAATAAATTCTCATAAAACCGCAAATCAATAATATATATCTATATATATATAATTTATTCAACGAGGCCGAACAACCAATTTCCATCCATGTAATCCACTTCCTTTCCGCACGATTCGAACTATCTATTTGGTTTGAATGACGAATCATCTATCCGCGTCTCAACAATTCTTGAAAAATCTACGTGGATTTGATAGAGAATAAATGACGTGGCAATAACAGTTTTCTACTCAATCGAAATAAATAACGTTCACTTTTTCAAGGGAAAAATAAGAAATTTGGTGGCGAAGTCGAAGGCACGCCGCATGCCTTTTCGACCAACGGTCGGAAGCTTGGAACCAATATAATTATTCAATATAAAGTAGGTGATGATCCAGTTGGAAGGTGGGGAAATTCCTATTTCCACCACAAAATTTTAATTAATGCCCTTGACATGTGGGGGAGATAAAGAAATATAGCGCTCCCCGGTTTTTTTTTGTCCTCCAGTCATGACCCGGCGCGTTATATTTCTTTATCTCCCCCACATGTCAGAGGCATTAATTAAAATTTTGTGGTAGAAATAAGAATCCCCTGGGACTAAACCCCAAGTAATTGGTGGCCTAGGATGGATGGAAGGAAAATATGGAAACATGGGAAAGTACATTGACACATCAGCATAGAATGATAGAAAGATCACCATGCAATACTTTTCATGTCCCATCAGCAACCAGACGTGATTAATGTAGCTGAAGACTTTATGTTCCAGGCATACTAAAAGCAAACCCATGGTCTTGCTCGCCCCCATTGTGGCTAAGATATCATTAATAAAGTAGTACACTCTAGTGGTAGTGACTACCACATATTTTCGTATATTGTCCACACAATACTTTAGAAACTCTAGACACCATCTTTGACGTTGAGGAGCATATCTCTAATGGAAGCCAATGACCTTTAGCACATTGTTATTAAGTTGTTCTAACAAAGTACCTCTGCCACTCTTCCCCTATTACATGTACATGTAAGGATAATGACTCATCCATGACTCATCCATCCCTTCCATCATATCATCCACTGCTTTGGCATACCATGCACATGACATGCATGTTGATTGAACGCTTGATGGTTTGGGTTATGACACGTGGGCACCCACAACATATTGTATAGAAGGAGCATTATAATTGTAATGTAACAACTCCCCTATTTCCTAGGGGAGTGGCCAATTCAAACAAACAACTAAAATAGAGGAAAGGATTACTATGATGCGTGGAGTTTCTAAAGTTGGGCTAATGATGATGAAGATGAAGCTTAGAGACATTATGGATAGATAGTGTGTGCTGGTCATCATAATGTTTATTGTTAGGAGGCGTTGTGGTGTGGTGTGTCGTGTTAAAGGAATTGTTGGCAGTGAATAGGCTCCACGTGTTCTAAGGAGATAATGTGGTGTAATAGCTTTTATGTGTTTCCAATTTAGAATTATAGTAATCACATCATTATCATTATTATTTTTATTTGTTGGGCAAACCATTAACGTAAAAATTTCAAATCTAAAACACTCATTAAATTTATGTCATTTTATACCCGTTTTGATCTATTTATAAAAAATCTTAATAATTTGAAAAAATGATAAAAAAATTATAAAAAAATTATAAAAATTATAACTATATTTAATTAACAAATCACCCCATACCAATCAATTTCAATATCAAATTCTATCCTCGCCACCCAAACCACTTGTTGATTGAGAAGCCTAAGGGAATCGAGTGAATATGGTCAAGTGGTATTTAGCAAGCGTTTCACATGGGAATTGTTGACTCTTTCACATTAGAGATTAGGTAGAAATTCACTTTTATTGGATATTGAAATTTGACCATAACACCTTTTCTATTGACTTACAACAATTTTACTAATTTTACTAGTTAAGAAAATTTAGTAATATCAAACATTTAAAAAGAACTTATTTCAAAAATTGAAGTGCATAATTACTTTTTAAGGATTCAAGGCAAATTAGGTTAGTATATTCATGTAGGCTCTAACAAAGGTTTCTCATTGGAAATCAATAACTATAGTTTCTTTTGACATATTTATGATATTAGAGACTTATTCAAGGGAGATAGTAAGTAATGCTCAAGTTAAATTGAACTGTGAACTTGCTGAAGGCAAATCGGGTTAGTTATTCATGTAGGTTTCTAACAAAAGTTTTCAATTGGGAATCAACAACTATAGTTTATTCATTTTTGACACATTTATGATACTAGAGATATATTAAAGGGAGATAGTAAGTAATGCTAACTTTGTTAAGAAGAAAAGGCTTCTTTTCCTTATTATGAGATTAATAAAATTAGATATATAAAAAAAAAATAAACTGCAAAATTTAGAGAAAAAAAACACTTTACTTTAAATTCGAAAGAATTAGTTAGTTTCATGTAGAATCTACAATTTTCTATTCGAAATCAACAACTATAGCTTATCTATTTTTATAACATATTTATGATATTAGAGACGTATTAAAGGGAGATAGTAAGAAATCAACAACTATAGCTTATCTATTTTCCTAATATATTTATGATATTAGAGACCTATTAAAGGGAGATAGTAAATAATGCTTAAGTTTGTTAAGAAAAAAGTTGTTGTTTTTTTTATATGATAGGAAACTAAGAAAATTAAGGAGAGAGAATGGAGTTGATATATTTATAAGGATTTTTATAATTTTATCTAATATGTAAGTGAAAAGATTTGTATGTGTATGGTATTTATTTGAAAGGTTTAAAGTAAATGTTTCAAATGTAGGAAAGAAAATTGTCTATTTTGTAAGATGTCAGATGTTTGTTGACATACAATAATATAATTATTAAGATGATGTAATGTACTTAATTAGGATAATATAAGATATTTAAGTAGGTATAGAAGGGAATAATGATTGTAATATGATTATATTTATCAAATAAATTCCCTATGTAATTAGACAAAATAATATAATAAAAAGGGTAGTTGGCATATACCCATATGAATAATCGCAAGTATATATACGAAGGGTGTCTTATACACTAATTTGATTTCTATCTTGGCCTTGACCTTAAAATTATAGTAGTAATCGTATTATTATTATTATTATTATTATTATGTGCATCTTAAGTGGGCCTAATGGTTAAGAGCATGTATTTTATCCTACGAGGTTACAGGTTCAAATTTAGGGGGAGGGGGTTTAGATTATGTATATATTTGTATAAATTAGTAGTCAAATCGTTGCGCAAAGGAGGGTCCCTTATTCCACAAAAAATGAGGTTTTATACACCAATTTGGTGTTTGGATTAATCATGACCTTAAAATTAGATTATTATTATTATTATTATTAAAGATATGTTGAATATTGCATGTTTATTGTATTATAACAAACATGGTTTGCGTAGTGATTTTTCCAGTAAGGATTATTTGATGGTGTTATTTCTCTCTACTTTATTGTGTTATTTATGATGTACATTTATTGTGTTTCTTTGATACCACTTGTTGCAAATGTTGGTATATGAAAGATAAACCCTTAACTTGAAAAACATATTCACATTATAAAGAACACAAAAATGTAAAAAGAACAATTAAGCTAGGGTAACACCAAATGCTCCTTATGGAAGGAATGATTGCACAACCCCTTCTTGCTATAACACAATAATAATCCAACATTCAACATCTCTCAATATAATGATATGCTTGTGTATATATATTCTCTCATGAATATTCTTAGGAGTCTATACAAACTACCCCTCATTATTATATTATTTTACCTAACTATATAGTGGGTCTATTCCATGAATATGACTGCATTACATTCATTATCCCCTTGGGTACCCTTTGAATTACTTCAAGTTATCATCTCTAGGTACATTGCATATATATAGTTACTATGAAAAGTTGATATTTGATGTAAAAAAGCTAGAAAAGCTGGAATGAAGTTTTGTGATTAGGACAAAGGATTTTCATAGTCGTGTACCACCCAACTACTGATATTAAAGGAAGTGTTTCAATTTCAAGTATTCAAAATAGTGAAATGTAAACGAAAGAGCCAACTGTTAAGTTTAGTTAGATACTAATACAAAATTGTTAGTCATTGTTGGACATGGAATTGTGGTTGAATTATATTAATTGTTATCCATTTAGTTGTTAAACAAACATTTTAGACCATGTCATTATCTAGGTTGGATGATACATGAAACCTTTGTTTTGTTTGTTAATTTCAATGTGTTTTGCAATGCAAGAATGAATATTTTGAATAATTTTGTAAAATGGAGTTGCTAATTAAGCCTCTATTAGGATTTCTACTAGTCATAATACAAATACAAAATGTTCAAAAGAAAAAATATTAATTTGCATGGATGTTAAGAATCTCTTCCACTTTCTTTCACATGCTTCTCAAAGCCCAAAAATCAATAAATCTATGATCAAAGTGTTCATAAAATAACAATGATATAATTTATTCCATGTGCAATTTCGAATATGATGTTAAACGACATTGACATACCTTACATATCAACACACTAATGTGTATATAATAATAACATACAAAAAATACACTAGGCACAACATGTAATCTACCTAGGGAGGATGGTGTGGAGTATCTAGTAAGGTACCCAAGGGAATAATGAATTCCACATGATCATAATCATGGAATAAGCCCAATATGCGGTTTGAGGAAATAATATAATAATGAGCGATAGTTCTCATATACCCCTAGGAATACTCACGAGAAAGTATATATACACATAAGAATTATTGTATTGGGATATTATAAATGCTTAATGTTTATTATATTGTAACAAGCATGGTTTTTCGAGTGATTATTTTTATAAGAAGTATTTAATGATGTTACCCTACTTTAAGGGTTGTCTTTACATTGTTGTGTTATTTATGGTGTGAATGCATTTCTCAAGTTATTGATTTATCTCTTATTTTCTATTTATCAAGGTTTAATACAAGTCTATTAAAATTCACTACACAATGAGTCATAGATACTATAAAATCATATATAACATTAAATTCAATGTTCTTTAATAAGTAAATACATAATTATGATTTTGATACATGTTTTCCGCCCCGTTAACAATGCCTCTAAGCTATGTGAGTGCATTGGCTGACGAAGATAAATATTCATATGAGAATTGTAGTGTGCTTACATGGAAATTATGGACCAATTATGGTGCATCCAATGACACACCAAAATATGTTAGTAATCTTGTGTGGTCTACCTGCATTGTAGATAGTGTGTCTAATTAACCTAAATGCATTGGCTAATGCAATTTCACCTCTCTCTACTTCTTTTAGTGTGTTTAGTATGATGGGACTCCTCATGGATGTTCTGCTAAAGATGCATTACCACATCAATATGTTGGCACATATGTAGGTGCTATAACCTATGCTCACAATAGTGTGTCCAAGAAACCAGAAAACATTGTAAAATCCAAATTACATATAGTTTCACTAACAATGCATTGTGGTTGTTGGGACACACTAATGTCAATGTAGGGATTAGTGTATCAATGTTGGAATATCAAGATTAATGTGTTTTAATCATAGTCACGAGATCTAAGTGAGAAAAAATTCTAGAGTAGCTACTTGCAAAACAATAACGAAGAGACAATAAAACTACTAAGAAGTTGACTAACGAACAAGGAGATAATTCAAACTACTCATAAAAGCTGATGATATATTATTGTTGAACATGAATACAATATATAGAATCTATATAGGAAGAACCAATTTGAATTAGGTTGGGATTCCATGTGCATGAATGCAGTATAACTCAAAACCATGTTCCGCAGTTGGAAAATTAGTCAAAATTAGACTAGGAGACCCAAATTTAGCAAAATGTCTTAAAATTGAGTGAACTAGAAGTAGGTGGAGTTATAAATCATTTAGAACTAAATAATAACTCTCTCATGCAAAATAATAACTAACTAAACTATGTTTAACTCCAAAATAGACTAAAAGTCAACTAACAAGGGGAGGAGAGAAAAAACATCAGTTAATTACTAAAAAGTAGGGAGGAATTGTACTTACTCTAGGAAGGCCTAGGCATGAGATAGTAAAAATTAATAGAGTGGAAATATCCATTTCATGCTCCAACCATTTTCCATTCAGTGCCACATGCCATACTACATGGCGTCCCCTACTAAAAATATACCTAATAAAAATAGAAAACCTTAAAAAGAGTAAATTTGCCAAATGATAGGGAATGTCTAATAGCAAATGAAAAGTTGTCTTATGTGCCCATAATAATGTATGGAATAGGTTCTAATGATGGAAAATGTATAGGTCCTGATGAGCTATTGAGTATAATATACCCCCAACAACATGTGCATCTAGTTAAATGAAATGTGCCTCATAGCTCTTAGCCACACATTTATTTTGATGAAACATGACCTATAGGGATTCATATCAACACCATTGTTAGTGAATCATGTGATTCATCACCATTTCCCATTACAAAAAGAAACAAAAACATGAAAAAAAAAACGAAAAACAAAATCTAATTTCACACAAAAACACTTTATTTTCCTTTTGCACTTGATTAGGCATGGCCTTGGAAATGTGATAAATTCTCCATAATTAAAAAAATAAAATCAAATTCAGAATTTCATTTTTCCGTGAATGGAGAAAGGGGACCCGATTTCAATAATTTAGAAGCATTGGACATGGGTCAAGGGTATAGTGAAAAGGACAACTACAACGTAAATGCGAGGAAAGCACTAAGGATGGAAAAAAATGGAAAAAACAGTAGGTTTTTTTTTAATTCTAATTCAATTGTAACCATAATGTGCCCCTAATTTTGATGCAATGGTTGCTTAAATGACTATATTGCACCAAATAACTTTTTCCACTAAAACCTATGGCCACCACTTCCACTAGAGAAAATAAGGGAGAATGAGCTTTTCTAAATCTTGTTTTTCCTGTTTTGTTTGGAACTAAATAGGAAACCTTGGATATAATGGAAGGAATGATATTTATATACTAGAGAACAACAAGGGGGTATATGGTATGATAAATAATTATTGAATAATATTTAGGCTTCTCAAATTCTCACCCTTATGTTTGATTGAGGCATTTATTAGTTTTCATTAAGGATCTTTGGTTTATTAATGTGGGGTGACAATCATTGTTTTTTTCATAAAACCCATTCAACTTTCCAGTTCAACTTTCTTCCAAACCCATCATCAAGCCATGGGAAGAAATTCAAAGTAATCGAAATTGACGCAGCTTAGGATATGTCAAAGATAACGACAACTTACATATCCCTAATTATTCAAATCCCATTCAGTTCGTCAGTGCCAGATTACTTGAACAAATCACCTCAGTAAGTTCTCAGCAACTTGCATACCGGCGTGAATGCACACAAACTAAAGTTGCAGGCAAATAGAAATGCACACAAACTCAAGTTGCAAACAAACTGAAATGTTTTCATTGTCAAAGAACTAGTCATCTGGAAAATCAATGTTTTGATCTCCATCCTTGTAGCCATTGTGGCAAGTCAAATCGTACATTAGAGAAATGCTGCAACAAACGATAGCCAGCCAGATTGAAGATAAATTATTCATGGATTGATCCCTAGGAATGGTCATCCACAGCCAGAAGAATGTACAAGTTTTACAATCGAATTCACTCCCACATATTGCAGCCAACAATCAAATGAAGATGGTACTCTCGTGCAGTTGAATGGGGAAGTACACTACTGAAATACTCCTCCACCTACAGGGGGGAGTTTAGATATATTTTGGAGAAGATTCCCTCTCCTTTTAGCTCACAAAGGGGGAAAATGTCAATGAAATTGACAAGTGGTTGTCAGACTGAAAGTCTCAACAACATTAGTGAAGCAGCTAGTGGGCATCTTCATCAGCCAGTGGGCGATCATCATCAGCAAATACACTAGTGGGTGTTCATCAAATTGTGTCAGTGGACACCGGATGTTGTTTTCAAGAAAAGGACAGTTGGATCCTTTTGTGGCTTGGCACATGATGGAGTTTTCAAGCGACATTCAGAGATGAATCAGTCATGCAGCTGACTCATGGTCTCTTCATATTGTAGTTTCTTCAACATCCAGTTTTGGCGGTTTTTTAGGCAAATGTTTTATGAGGATCAACTTGATAACTTGGAATATGGTTCCTTGTTTGTTTTGTATTTATCATTGAGGGGGGGAATGTTAGCCTCACTCTCTTAAAAATAAATAATAAATCCAATTATTAAATTAAATAAGTAAAATCATGAGAATTCCTCAAACTAAGGAGTCTAGTTTGGATGAGAGATTCTCTCCAACTAGCTCTCCTAATTTAGTGTGTAAGTTGAGAAATTATCTCAAACAAGTGAGTCTAAGATAGACGCAATATCTTAAGACCACTTACTCATGTCTTTAAATGTATTATTAAATTATTTGAATAATGTGAATTACATGAGCATGGGAGACCATGATGGCTCTCTGCCTTTTCCGCTAGTTTAATTTTTGTGTGTTAATTTGTTGTGCATATGGTTATACATCTTTTTGATTCTTCTTCAAGCAATGACAACTTCATCAATTATTTTGAAGGTGGGCCTGTCTCGTTGAGCTTTTCCAATAGAAGTGTTAGGAGAATTATCAATTTTAATATGTTTTCCATGGTCCCAAGACCCCCTAGAGGAATTACTTCCCCCGCAGGATGCATGGACCATTATGTGAATTGAAAAAAATTGATATACCACATAAAGAACAACCAAACTAAAATTAGACAGCCTGCCCTAAGAAAGCCATAACCCAAGAGCCAAGAGCGTCCAAGGTTTGCACCTATCGGAGGAACCTGTCAGGGTTAGCCATTGTGAGAAGCCTACCTTATACAAAAATCGTCGGTAGCCCATATCCTTGAAGTAGGAGAGATACCCAGGAGCTCGATTATAAAACCACTAGAACGAGGACCAGTGCATGTTTTCAAAGATGGTCGTGCCACCACCAACCCAGTGCCATAAAAATTTTAATACACCATCATAGAAAATTAAATATAAACCAAGACAGACTTGTCACTAAGCTATGCCGAATAACAAGGAGAATCCCTTGGCAGCAACCATCCGTAGGCCCATACGAACAGGAAGGACACCAAAGAAAACCGACACAAGAGATAAAAATTAAATAGCCTTCAAATGAAGCTGCAGTTGCAGACTCCTCCAGGGAGGACCTCTGCCAAACCATACCATTCAATACACTTCCTTTCTTCCATGAACCTTGCAGTCTACATAGACAAACCATGATAGAGAGATAGGTAACAAAGGGGATAACCTACCCAAGAACAATAAGCTAAACCTACTGCAAGTCTCGAACGCATCGATCGATCATTGCAGAACTCCTCAGTAGCGTACCGAACTTCTCAAAACCTCTGTGATACCAAGATACAATCCAAACAAGTGAATTACCAAAAGCCATAAACGAAAAGGTTGGGATGTTGTCACGTCTCACTGTAAACTCCACCTTCCATGATTACATTAAATGGTTGCATGCACCACACCACCCCTCCATGTGCTTCGTGCATGTGGAGGGTGGCATGAAGGCCACTTGAAAACTATGATACTCTCATATTAATGACTACAATATGGATTTACTTGCTTGCACCTCGATCAGGGAGTAAACCATAAGATTAATATTAAACTCTAGGATAAATATTATAAACCTTGAGATTAGTATTACAAACCCTAAGATTATAAACTCTATGATTAATATTATAAACTCTAGGATTAATATTATAAACCCTAAGATTAACATTATTAACAATAACATTAATATTATAAACCCTAGGTCCCTAAGATTAATATTAAACCCAAGGATTAATATTATAAATGCTAATATTATAAGCCCAATGTTATAAACCTAATATTAAACCCTAATATTAAAAACACAATATTGATATCCCTAATATTATATATCCTAATATTAAACCCCAATTTCTGGGGTGGAGGGAGGGGGAGGGATTCTCATTAATCCCGAAGGAATACTTGTCGACCAATATTCCTAGGGCTTTGGAAAGAAGTCCAACAACTAAGTTGAAGATTATGGCCTCTATCTTGGGCTCCTTTTAGCTCGTCAAAGGGGAATTAAGGAAGTGACAACACTAGGAGACTTCTTCTTGGTCATAAAGCACATGTGCTCCAACTCTTCAACCCAGAACAACAAGCTCAATCAGCTGCTCCAACGTGCCCATGGAGTGTTCCCTATCTTTGCTAAATTATAATTTTATCATATTATAAGAGGCGTAAACTCTGAGGCACATTCACAAGCCAATAAGGCATTTCAATTGAATGAAGGATATACATGGGTCAACAAAAATGATGGTTTTCTACCAATCCCCTAAGTTTACAATGCAAGTCTCTCTAATATTTCCCCCTCATTTAAAACTCTTATCATTAATGTGCCCATTGAGCCTAACAGCTCCTCATACACCACCCCCCCTCCCCCCCCCCCCCCCTCCCTTCAACCCCTCTTCCCATCATCCTCCCTCCCTGCCTCCCCTAAGCTCTCCCTTCCGACAAATCCACCTAGCCTCGTTTAAGGACTCATCCTTCATCTCCCCTGATGCGAGGTGAAGGATTCGATAGGTGTGGGATCTCTCATGTCTGTCCCTTAGATTTTGGTTTATCACTAATATACTAAAATGTTCTCCATGTGAATTCCCTCTGCGAGCGAACCACAGTTTCAACTCTTGGTTCAGATTGGATGACTCGCCTACTTGAAGGAAAGGATCACTGAATCGAAGGTCATTTGGGTTAGTAAAGAAATAATAGAGCCACCATGGGATCCTGGAGGCTTGCAGACCACTTCTATATGTCACAGGCGACTTTCGTATGGCTTAGTCTATATATTGTGGGGATGCAATATGGTTTTATCCATATCATTGGTGTTTTTCTCTTTTCTACAAATTGATAGCGTTTGGTTTTCACTGAAGGGTATGGATAGCCCTTGTATGGCAGCAGTGGTTGGGGGATGTTCCTATCCCTCTTGGGTTTCTATGAATTTTTTGAAGCTGTTTTGATCGAAGAATTATCTAGGGAAACATTTGATAAAGAATCCAGTGAGGAATTTGATGCCTTTGCAAGTATCCAGAAGTTGGTTGAAAGGGATTCTCATTTGGCTATATGCAATGGCAACAGGTTCTTGCGGTTCCCTATTTCCTCGCTCAAACAGAGTTGCAAGGAGTGATGCACATGATTGGGTCAAGTACCCTTCCTTAACCACCTTCTCTCCCCCTGCCTGTGAAATGTGCCCTAGTGAACATCCAAAATTGTGTGCTGATATTGCTGAGTTGTAGGTGCTCCTTCATCAACAGAGGGATCGACTAGTGAGAACTAGGAACTGATAACGACAAAGATAAAACAAATTGGACAGCTCAAAGACAAGTTTAAGGTGCTCTGAAGCATGCTCGAGGACCTCCAAATGCAGTTCACCAAGCAGAATTCTCCGCTTGTACAGGAAAGCTCAGGCCTAGACCTCATCTGCCTTGCTATTTCTAAGGACTAGTCTGTGTTGTTATGTCTGGTTTCCTATGTATCTTTCCCTTATCATAGTTTTATCGAGTATATACTAGTAAAATAGTAGGAGTGATGTCTCATTTTGAAATTTCGTTAGATAATTGGGGTTGGATCGATAGTCTGCATATGCAGCTTATGAAGCTAGGTGATGTAATAATTGTAAATTTCCTGACTTTTTGCTGCGACCGGATGGAAAATTAATATAAT
>APFE030158622.1:261999-276675 GCA_000404065.3 Pinus taeda
CCTGTTCATGTAAATCCCTCATTGCATTAGCAAAATCTTCTCCATCCGCACTCCGTCGTTCCTGTAAACCAAGATCCCGAAGTTCATGCACTCCACGAGGGTGCATGCCATATAGGATCTGAAATGGACTGAGACCCGTGCTACGATTTGGCGAATCGTTGTAAGCAAACTCTGCTTGCGCTAGCACTCGGTCCCACATCCGAGAATTCTCCCCGACTAAGCTGCGTAACAGATTTCCCAAACTTCTGTTCACAATCTCTGTTTGCCCATCGGTTTGCGGGTGATAAGTAGAACTGTAGCTTAATTGGGTGTTCATTTTTTTCCATAAGGTACGCCAAAAATGTCCCGTGAACTTCACGTCTCTATCTGATAGGATGGTTGTTGGTAACCCGTGTAGTCTGACAATCTCATTAAAAAACAAGTGGGCCACGTGAGTGGCATCACTAGTTTTTCGACAAGGTACGAAATGTGCCATTTTTGAGAAAAGATCCACCACTACCATCACTGAACCATAACCTTTCTGCGTTTTCGGCAATCCCAAAACAAAATCTAAAATCACCGAATCCCAAGGTCTGCCTGGAACAGGTAATGGCGTATATAATCCTGTGTTCTGGCTATGTCCCTTCTCTAATTGACACACCTTACACTTAGTCACAAAACGTTGTACGTCTCGTCACATTCTTGGCCAAAAATAGAAGTGACTAAGTTGCTCCAAGGTCTTATCTATACCAAAGTGTCCAGCCAAACCCCCGCTGTGTTTTTCACGAATAATATTCTCCCTCATGGAACAGCTGGGGATACACAATTGTCCTCCCTTAAAGAGCAATTTTTCCTGTATATTGTAATCTAACCAAGGACTAGTACTCCTTATCAAAGGGTTCTGGCACGCCTCATAGGCTTCTTTGAAATCTGTGTCTGTTTTGTAAAGATCTCGTAAATGTTCAAAACCCAAAACCTGTACAGTGCTTTCCTGCAAAAGTAGGGCTTTTCTACTTAATGTGTTGGCCACCTTATTTGCTTGTCCACTGATATGTTTCAGCACAAAATTAAAACTCTGTAAGTACTCCACCCATTTGGCATGTTTATGATTGAGTTTGTGTTGCTGCATTACATATTGCAATGCAGAATTATCTGAAAACAGCACGAACTCGTTCCCTAACAAATAATGCCTTCAGTGTCTTAGAGCCTGTACCACTGCGTAAAATTATTTGTCATATGAGGAGTACTTCTGCCTACTCTCATTCAGTTTTTCGCTGAAAAATGCTACAGGTTTGTCCTCCTGACTGAGTACAGCCCCGATTGCTGTTCCACTAGCATCACAACGTACCTGAAATAATTTTTGAAAATCTAGTAGCCTGAAAATCGGTGTTTCTGTTATCTTTTTTTTTCAATAGCTGAAATTTTTTTTCTGCTGCTTCTGTCCATCGAAAAGGTTGGCTGGCCTTTTTGATGGTCTCCAACATAGGAGCACAAATTCCGCTAAAATTCTTAATAAACTTCCTATAGAAACTTGCCAATCCATGGAAACTACGTACCTCAAACAAATTTTTCGGTGACGGCCAATTTATTATTGCTGTTACCTTTTCCGGATCCATCTTCAATTCGTTTTCTGCTATCACAAATCCCAGATAAATTAACTCTCTTTCCAGAAACGTACATTTCTTCAAATTTATTAATAACTTGTTTTGCTGTAGCTTTTCCAACACTTTGCGCACATGCCAGAAGTGTTCTTCTTTCGTCTTGCTAAAAAGAAGGATGTCGTCCAAATAAAAAATTACAAATTTCCCAATATACTCCTTTAACATCTCATTCATGAGTCTCATGAATGTGCTGGGTGCATTGCTCAACCCGAACAGCATGACCAACCATTCATATAATCCTTCATTTGTTTTAAAAGTTGTCTTCCACTCGTCTCCCTCTCGTATCCGAATCTGGTGATATCCGCTTTTTAAGTCTATTTTAGAGAAATAAGCTGCCCCACTCAAACAGTCCATCATATCATCCATACGCGATAACGGAAATCTGTACCGGATGGTGATTTTATTGATGGCCCTGGAATCGGTGCACATCCGCCACTCTCCTCCCTTTTTGGGGGCGAGAACTATTGGTACAGCACATGGGCTTAAACTTTCTCTGATTAAACCTTTGTCCAATAGTTCCTGCACCTGTTTCCTGATTTCTTCATTATCCTTGGGGCTCATTCGATAGGCTTCCTTATTTGGTAAGCTGGCTCTAGGTATGAAGTCAATATGGTGACTGATACTCTGCTTGGGAGATAACTTGTCTGGCAAGTCGTCCACTACTATATCTGTAAATTCTTCCAACATCTGTTGTATTTCTATAAGTAAATCTGTTATTTCTGTATGCAAGAGGACTGTTCTTGTCTTCTTGACTACAGCATAACTTATTTCATTGTTCTCAACCTTCTTTAAAAACTGTTTTCCGCTCATTAGCAATGCCTTGGTTTCATTTACTTCAGCTGTTTCCTTCTCTTCTCTGATAGGCACAAGGGTATGCCTGACCCCCTCTTTTTCGAACTTATAACAGTTCATCACTCCATCATGTGTCACCTTTCTATCATATTGCCAAGGTCTGCCCAATAAGATATGACATACGTCCATCGGCATAATGTCGCAAATGATTTCATCCTTATATCGTCCTATTTGAAATTCAACTTCACTCTGTTCGTCCACCAGTAACTGGTGTCCCTTTTGTAGCCATGAAACTCGATATGGACTGGGGTGTTTTAAACGCTTCAGTCCCAACTTCTCCACCATTTCTGTGGACACCAAATTGTCCGTACTTCCACTGTTGATTATCATCTTACAGCACTTACCCTGCGATTTGCAAATTGTCCTGAACAGAGCTTTCCACTGCGTCTGTTCGACACTCTCATCAACTGGTTTCAGTAATACCTTATGCAGCACTAAAGCTTCTCTCGTTTCTGGGGCATTTTCTGCCTCTTGAGGGGGTGCTTCTGCTTCCTCCGGTTGCGCCACATCTGCGCCTCGCTGTCTAGTTGAATCTGTTTCTGGGCACTCAAACGAGCGGTGCCCCCACTTGTGGCATCTATAGCATTGATAACCAGTTCCCCTTCCACAGCCATTTCCTCTGCCGCGTTGGAACGATCTGCCACCTCTCGTTCCGTCTCCTTTTTCTGTTGTTCCCGAAGTCCTTGAACTGCTGCTTCCTCACTGTTGCTGGCAGTCCGGCCCCTGCCATAGGACTGGCCTCTTCCTCTGGTAGACCCTCGTCCTCTCCGGGCATTCTGTCTTCGGTTAATTTTCTCCTCTGCTTTAATTGCGCTCTGGTATGCCTCCTCAGTATTATTTGGAGACAAAATGCTTATTTCATCCAAAATATCCATCCTCAGTCCGTTAACATATCTGGCTGTCCTTTCTGCCGTATCCTCTGTGTATCCGGCTCGCAAATTGACGTGATAAAATTCCTCTGTATACTCTTTCACAGTCAGTCCCCTCTGTCTCAAATTCTATACCTGTCTATGTAACACGATTTGATAATCCTTTGGCAGAAATCTGCCCTTCAATTTAGCTACCATCCTTGTCCAAGTTTTAATCCGTGTTTTGTTCAACCTCTTTCTCTCATTCTGGACACTGTCCCACCACAGAGCTGCGTGTCCTTTCAGCTTTGTTGCTGCAAACTTGACCCTACGGTCTTCACTAACTTCCTCGCATTCAAAATACTTGTCCATCTCACTAATCCAATCTAACACAACATCAATAGACAAACTACCATCGTAAGTCGGGAGTTCTAGTTTTGGTCTGCTATTTGACAATAAGACAGACTTCAGTAATTTCACTTATGTTGATTCGCCTTCAGGCCCCTCTGCTGCCACTTCCACTTCTTCTTCACTCACATCACCCATTTCTGGATCTCTTCTCCTGCCTGCCTCTACTGCTTCCAACCGAGCAGTAAGAACTCCGAGTTCTTCTCGTAATGCCTCATCTGCCATTCTACGAGCACCTCGGCCTCGTCCTCGTCTACCTACATCCATTTTCTTCCAAATCTCTTCAAATTAATCTGCTCTGATACCACTCTGATGGGACCCAGCCCACTTGGCACACACTTTTCACTTTTATGTGAGGTTGGAAGGTTTACGTGGCGAACAAAAATCTTTGTCCGCGGGGTTTCATGAAGTTGGTAGCTGGAGAATTGAATGCGAAGAGTAAATGTCTGTACGATGCCTTGAAATGGTTCCCGTCCACCTTACGCGCCTTAACCCTAACTCTTCACAACATTTTCTCGATTGTTCTTCGGTGGTTTTTGCTCTGAGGTATTCTGCTCCAGCCGAGGGTTTGTTGGTCTCTGTGATAGAATACTGTGTGTGTTATGCTGTGGGTATGTTCGGCTCCTGGTGCTATCTGAAAACTCGAATCCGCCTCTGGTCAATCTGTTTACACGTTTAATGGCAACGGTTTTTGGTTGTGAAGGCTACTTGGCCTAGTTCCGTGGCTTGACTTCGGTAAGTGGTTTTGTTATTTCTCTTTCCCTTGCATGCGTGGGTTCCTGAGTATATTGCTTGTCTCTGGTTATGGTTATTATATCTTCTATCTGTATATATATTGTGGTTCTTGGTCGGGTTCCTTGGTAACCGTCGATAGAAGTCACTGTATTTTGCTGTGTTTCTTCTGGTTCCTTGCTGTCTCTAGTTCGAATCCTATTTGGGTATTGTTTGCTTGTGGTTATTCGGCTTTCTCACAGTGCGACACTATATTGGTTTGTAAGCACAGGACTTCTCGGCACGCGTCTCCTGTTTGGAAAAGGTAACTACTCTCGTCCCTGCTTCAATATGTCTTACCCTCTCGTCCTGGAACTAACCCAACTCATTCCTTTGGTCGACAGTCTCTCGATCTCCTCAGGTTGTCATACAATTGTATTCGACTGCGCTTTCCAGGTAAATTTCTTTGGATTTTATCTTCCTACAGGTATTCACATTTCCCTTGAATTTTCTTCATACTGTCCGTTCTAATGCACATGAAATTGTGTCTTTGCAGGTCTCTGTTGGTGACCTGGGCGGCGTGTCTTCCAGCGCTTAGTTTGTTCTGTGGTTCTCTTTCTGGGTAGGCCTGAAACCCCAATATTTGGCTGCAGTCTCAATGGTTATTAAAGACCCATCTTCTGGTCTAGGTCCTTGGCCACTGTGTGTGTTTATTTGACTGTATTTGTGTTTTTGTTGCTCCTGTATGAAATGTATAAGAGTTTGGAACCACTGGTTGGTTGTTCTTGATCAAACCCTGGTTCTGGGTTTTCTAATTCACAAGCTTTTCCGACTATAAGTCGTACTCTTCTCTGTTTATATATCGATGGACTTTGCCTTCCGTAATGTTGTTTGGCTCTACCAATAGTTACTGTAATTTCGTTCCTTCGATGTTTTAAATGAAAACTTTGAATATAAAAGAGAATGTGTAGTTTTAGTTACCTCTGCGCATTTAGGTTATGGATTGTTGGTTGTCCTTTATGTCTTCGAACGCTGGAAAAATTGTGAATTTTCATATGCAAATCCCCTGCCTTCGTTGTCTGAATGCTATATACCGGAACTCTTGTTCAACTGCGTGCGAGAATGAATCGATGACTGTTGGTTTTGTAACTGTGAATCACTGTGACTTCGTCTGCTTGCTTAATATTTGACTGCGACTCATGTTTGCATAGTTGCAATAACAAATTAATGAATACTATTTGTACAGTAATTTAACAGATAGTAAAGAACGTAAATTCACTTAAGCAATCACTTATACAGATGGTATAGATGGACAATGGCTTTCTGTTTGAATGCTCTGATTGTTTCTATTTCTTTTTATTCTTAATTAACCCAACTCTACTCAACTGAATTGAACCCCATTCTGTTACATTTGATTGTCTTTATAGTTCTCTGTTTTCAGTTGGTGTTTATAGTTAATCCAACTGATATAGAATATGGTTACAAAATTCCTACTTTTGTTAATAACTATATTCATTTGGTACTCCAAGACTTGTAGGAACAGATGGCTCTTATTTCCCTAATTAAATGGACTATTCCCTAACTAACAATTGAGCTACAGTAATCCTAACTGAAAAATAAAAAGAGATGTCTAAATTCACTGACTTTGTAAAATAAACTAAAAGAAAAATTATTTCCGTAAGAATTTAACAGTCCAATCAATCACTAGCTTTTGAACCTGGTTGGAATTCTTTCTGCCCAATTACGGTGAGCTGGATGCTCCTGCATCAAGGGGTCTTATATCAATTTGGTTTTTAGTTTGGCCATGACCTTAAAATTACTATTATTATTATTATTATTATGTATAGTTTTAATGGACCTAATGAATAATAATATGTGTTTCCTCTTATCAGGTCAGAGGTTCAAATCTAGAGGGGGTAGAATATGTACACTTCCATATAATTTAGTAGTCAAATCACTGTGCGAAGAGTGGTCCCTTGTCCCACAAACAAGAGGGTCTTCATAGACTAATTTAGTGTCTAACTTGGTTGTGACCTTAAAATTAGATTATTATTATTATTGTATTATTATTAAGATGTGTTGAATATTGCATGTTTATTGTATTATAGAAAACATGATTTGAGTAGTAATTATTTCAATAAAGAGTATTTGATGGTGTTATCCCAACTTAAGGGTTCTCTCTACATTATTGTGTTATTTATGTTGTATATGTATTATGTTGCTATAATACCGCTGTTGTAAATGTTGGCAGGTAAAAGATAAACCTGTAATGGTTGATCACGGTGGACAATGATTGACCATGGTTTACTATATTCAATAATTGACAATGGTTGATAATGGTTGACAGTGATTGACTGTGGTTGAAAATAGTTGACTATATTTAACCATTGTCACTGGTTAACAATGGTTGATAGTGGTTGACCATGGTTAACGATGATTGACAATGGTTGACCATGGTTAACATTGCATAAATTGTAATGGAATGTAAAATTGTGATAATGTCTGTCATGTTGTAGTGTTGGATAGATTTATGTATCATTCTAACATCACAATGGTTGACCATTGTTAATAGTTGAAAAAGATTGATAAAGGTTGACAATGGCCAACCATGGTCAACCACAGTTACTATTATTGTTGACAATGGTTGACCATGGTAAAGCATGGTTGATAATAGTTGGTCATGGTTGACCATATTCAACCATTATCAATGGTTGAAAATGGTTGATCATGGTTGACAAGGGTTGACCCTAGTTGACCATATTTAACCATTGTCCATTATTGACGATGGTTGACCATGGTTGACAATGATTGACATTAGTTGACAATGGTTGATAGTGGTTGATGATGGTTGACATTGGATAAATTGCAATGTAATGTAACACTGCGACAATGTTTGTCACATGGTAACTTTCAATAAATTTTTGTACAATTCCAACGTCACAGGAGAAAAATTTCTATATCATTCTGACATCATAATAGTTGAACATATTCAACCATTATCCATAATTAACTAACATTAAATAATTACAACATAATATAACAATACAATAATATAATATAAAATTATTTAGCTATTACAAAATTAATTTATTATCCAATAAAAATACAAAAACTTCAAATTTATTATAAATCTTAACTAATATTTATATACTATATAATAATATAAAATATATTAGAAGTATAAAGCATACTATTATTATAAATCTATGAGGAGTCGGTGAGCTGTAAAAATGACTTGCATAAAGATTTATGCCATAACCATCAAATTTACTCACTCTGATATATATAAATACTATCAACCTTCCTACATGTATGCCATACTTCTATACAATCGTTGTTCCATGAGAAAAAAGGTTAGGGTTTAAAAGTTTCAAGTTCCACCATCTTGATTGATTTCGATTCCTAGTACTTGGCAGAGCTGATCGAGGGCTCCCGATTCCATGCTGCTAGGAAAAAGCGATCTTAGTGTTTTTGGGCTTTTTTTCATACTATTTTTTATTCATAGTAAAAAAAATTATAATGGGTGTAGTAATTTAATTAATGTTTTTCCAAATTGAATATTGAGAGTAGGGATTTAAAAGAGGGAGATCATTGAAGTCATTCAATATTCAATTTAGAATTTCTCATTTAACTTTAATATAAATTTATTTAACTAATATAATTAATATTACTAATTATATAATATTAAATAATAAAAGTTAAAAGTATAAAAATATTGAATTTATTTTAATGGTTAAATTTGAAAATTCAGCTTTGAAATTAATGTATATGCTTTATTCCAATTAAAAAAATATAACTAAAAATTATGAAGATTTTTTTTTTTTCCAATTTTTTTATTAAGATATTATAGAATTGAAGTGATTATATTTTTGTAACTAAAAAATTGATGAGAAAAGCAAAAATAAAAAATAAAAATAACTTATTTATTGTTTAACAATAATTCTGAGAAATTTATTTATTTACTAAAATTAAAATAATTTTTAAACTAGTAAATTTAGGTATTAGAAATTTGATTTTAAGTGGAAATTTGACTACATTTTTACTGAAAAAAATTACACAACTTATAAAATCATTTATAAAATCTGTTTAGATATTTTACTTGTAATGTGTCTTTGATACTATATGTTCCAATTCATAAATATTATAAAATTCGTTTAATATATTTGACTTGTAAGGTGTCTTTGCTATATGTCCCAATTCATAAACATTACAAATTTCCTTTCAAATTAACATGGAAAAAAAAAACAAAAAAAAAATAATACATATTTTTAAATCATTCAAGAATATATTGAATAGAACATAAAAAAAAATTGACTTGTAATGTGCTTTTCCTTTGATGTAATATGCTCTTATTCATAAACATTAAATTCTTTTTTGGGGGAATGTGTTCAGAGAAATTCATGGTTATCTTTATAAATATAATTTTCCAAAAAATTATTTGGCATTTAACCCAAGACAAGGTTGATGTAATTGTGAAAAGTTCTCGAGGTATTTTTTCTATTATTTTGGTTTATTTTGTTCCAAAATTATTAAAGATTTATGTCACAATAAAGAATTGTTAGGACATGAATGCATTTATAAATTTAACACTATTAAAAAAAACAATATCCAAAAACTTTTAATCACTTTCACACGTCTCAAAAGTCTAAAACCATGTGTTTCTTTCATTGTGGAATTTTTTAAATAAAATTTTGACACAATGATGCTTCTTGTTTTAACCACAATGCAGCTCCAAATAAGTGTTTATCCCAGATTTATACTAGTACATTAACATATTTATGGATTGTTTATATTCATTTGATTATATCAACAAAAAGCTTAATGAAAGAATACGGATAAATATCTATTTTAAAATAAGATAGTGGTTAAGGAGAACATGTACGCATGACTGAAACATGTTGTACTTCAAATTATATGTCAAATTCTCATGATATCTTTTCTTCAAAAGTCAACCCCGAAAAAGCAGTTTTTCAGTGAACTCCATTATCTAGTATCCAAAAGACTCTCCTACAAATAAATATATATAAAAAATCAGAGTATAACTAAATTGCATTCAGAAGATAAAGCAAAAATTAGATTCAAAGTTCATGTAATCTGTAATGGTAGACTCTGTTTTGCAAGTGAATGCCATCATACTTGAATGCACTTTGTAATTAGATAGAGTGTGTAATTAAAAATAAATGATCACATGACTTACCTCAGTGAAAAGGCGACCCTTGAAAAAAAGATGTGCAACAATTAAGAAAAATGTCACATGCATAAATATAAAAATAAACCTCACACTCAAAGAAATCAAATCTAATATTCAAACCCATCAAATTTAATATTCAAACCCTAATTTGCAGACCTTGAACTTGAAAAGAGAAATTCTTAAACAAAGTGAACAACATCGCTGATCAATGAAGGTGATTAAATTAAACTTATAAGCTGAAAACAAAGCACATCCTAATAATTCCTTACCTTTCAAGTGAAACAACTTTCAAACTATGGACATTTCAATCTGATCATGGAAGGTGATTTGGTGACACAAAGGAAAGGTGAATAAAAGAGAGAAAAAATGGATAAAATATTTAATAACTCTTAATTAATTCAAACCCTAATTTGCAGACCTTGGAAAGAGAAATTCTTAAACAATGTGATCAACATCGTTGATCAATGAAGGTGATTAAATTAAACTTATAAGCTAAAAACAAAGCACATCCTAATAATTCTTTACCTCTCAAGAGAAACAACTTTTAAACTATGGACATTTCAATCGGATCATGGAAGGTGATTTGGTAACACAAAGGAAAGGTGAATAAAAGAGGGAAAAAATGGAAAAAATATTTAATAACTCTTAATTATATTTGTTCACTTATGTATATGACAAAAAATAATCCATATTTATTAAATCTCAACCCTCTATAAATTTATTTTATTTAAAAATTATGGAACATCCAATTTAAAAATTATGGAACATCCAATATAAAAGATATCTGTCCATGTAATTATATTTTAAAATAATATAAAATAAAATATAAATTATTATAATAATTGAAAATATATTTAACAAAGTTTTTTTTGGTAGAAATCACATGAGAGAATTTTTTGACCGACACGTTTCGAACAAACAAGTGTGGTTCATTATTAGGCGTTTCGAACAAACAAGTGGGTTCATATTAGGACCAGATAACTGAACCACACTTGTTTGTTCAAAATGAGTCCACCAAATTTTTTTTAATGAACCACACTTGTTTGTTCAAAATGGGTCCACCAAAAATTCTGTGATGTGACTTCTTTTAATTCATTATAGATCACAAAAACTTAAATACATGAAAATATATTAGATAAAATAATCTGCATCATATTGATATACTTAGAGAAAATAATTTACCTTAAAAAAGTGAATCTCATAAAAACCACGCGAAAATATATATATATATATATTATATATAGTATATATATAATAATATATTAATTTATTCACCGTCGAGGCCGAACAACCAATTTCCTTCCATGTAATTCACTTCCTTTCCGCACGATTCAAACTGTCTATTTGGTTTGAATGACGAATCATCTATCCGCGACTCAACAATTCTTCAAGAATCTACGTGGATCTGATAGAGAATAAATGACGTGGCAATGATCGTTTTCTACTCAAATCGAAATAAATAACGTTCACTTTTTCAAGGAAAAATAAGAAATTTGGTGGCGAAGTCGAAGGCACGCCGCACGCCTTTTCGACCAACGGTCGGAAGCTTGGAACCAATATAATTATTCAATGTATAAAGTAGGTGATGTTCCAGTTGGAATGTGGGACTAAGCCCCAAGTAGTTGGTGGTATAGAATGGATGGAAGGAAAATATGGAAACATGGGAAAGTACATTGACACATCAGCATAGAATGATAGAAAGATCACCATGCAATACTTTTCATGTCGCATCAGCAACCAGACGTGATTAATGTAGCTGAAGACTTTATGTTACATGCATATTAAAAGCAAACCCATGGTCTTGCTCGCCCCCATTGTGGCTAAGATATCATTAATAAAGTAGTACACTCTAGTGGTAGTGACTACCACATATTTTCGTTTATTGTCCACACAATACTTTAGAAACTCTAGACACCATCCTTGACGTTGAGGAGCATATCTCTAATGGAAGCCAATGACCTTTAGCACATTGTTATTAAGTTGTTCTAACAAAGTACCTCTGCCACTCTTCCCCTGTTACATGTACATGTAAGGATAATGACTCATCCATCCCTTCCATCATATCATCCACTGCTTTGGCATGCCATGCACATGACATGCATGTTGATTGAACGCTTGATGGTTTGGGTTATGACACGTGTGCACCCACAACATATTGTATAGAACGAGCATTATAATTGTAATGTAATCACTCCCCTATTTCGTAGGGAATTGCCCAATTCAAACAAACAAATAGAATAGAGGAAACGATTATTATGATGCGTGGAGATTCTAAAGTTGGGCTAATGATGATGAAGATGAAGCTACCCTGAGAGAGACATTATGGATAGATAGTGTGTGCTGGTCATCACACTGTTTATTGTTAGGAGGCGTTGTGGGGTGGTGTGGCGTGGCGTGGCGTGTTAAAATTGTTGGCAGTGAATAGGCTCCACGTGTTCTAAGGAGATACTGTGGTGTAATAGCTTTTATGTGTTTCCAAAATATAACTATAGTAATCACATCATTATCATTATTATTTTTATTTGTTGGGCAAACCACTAAAGTAAAAATTTCAAATCTGAAACACTCATCAAGTTTATGTCATTTTATACTGTTTTGATCTATTTGATAAAAAAATCTTAATAATTTGAAAAAAATATTAGTAATCACATCATTATCATTATTATTTTTATTTGTTGGGCAAACCACTAAAGTAAAAATTTCAAATCTGAAACACTCATCAAGTTTATGTCATTTTATACCTGTTTTGATCTATTTGATAAAAAAATCTTAATAATTTGAAAAAAATAGTATAAAAAATTATAACTATATTTACTGAACAAATCACCCCATAACCATCAATTTTAATATCAAATTCTATCCTGGCCACCCCAACCACTTGTTGATTGAGAAGCCTAAGGGAATCGAGTGAATATGGTCAAGTGGTATTTAGCAAGCGTTTCACATGGGAATTGTTGACTCTTTCACATTAGAAATTAGTTAGAAATTCACCTTTATTGGATATTGAAATTTGACCATAACACCTTTTCTATTGTCTTTAACAATTTTCCTCATTTTACTAGTTAAGAAAATTTAGTGATAACCTCCCTATTCAAATTCTTGTCTTATTGTAAAATGATGCTCCATTGAGAATCTTTTTTTACTAACATCTTGACGATATACACACAAAAAGTAATATCAAACATTTAAAAAGAACTTATTTCAAAATTGAAGTGCATACTTACTTTTTAAGGATTCAAGGCAAATTAGGTTAGTATATTCTTCTAGGCTCTAACAAAGGTTTTTCATTGGAAATCAACAACTATAGTTTCTTTTGACATATTTAGTATATTAGAGACTTATTAAAAGAGATGGTAAGTAATGCTCAAGTTAAATTGAACTGTGTACTTGCTGAAGGCAAATCGGGTTAGTTATTTAGGTAGGTTGTAACAAAAGTTTCCAAATGGGAATCAACAACTATAGTTTATTTATTTTTGACATATTTATGATATTAGAGACATATTAAAGGGAGATAGTAATGCTCAAGTTATTCATGTAGATTTATTGGAAATCAATAACTATAACTTACAATAATTATAACTTATTTATTATTTATTTATTTATTTTTGACATATTTATGATATTAGAGATATATTAAAGAGAGATAGTAAGTAATGTTCAACTGTGTTAAGAAAAAAAGGGTGTTCTTTTCATTATATGAAATTAATAAAATTTAGAAGAACTTAGTAAAAAAAAAAAAAAACTGCAAAAATTAAGAAAAAAAAAAACTTTATTTTTAAGAATTTGAAACAAATTAGGTTAGTATATTCATATAGAATCTAACAAATTTTTCTATTCGAAATCAACAACTATAGCTTATCCATTTTCCTTACCATATTTATGATATTAGAGACGTATTAAAGGGAGATAGTAAATAATGCTTAAGTTTGTTAAGAAAAAAAGTTTTTTTTTTTTAATGATAGGAAACTAAGAAAATTAAGGAGAGAGAATGGAGTTAGATATATTTATAAGGATTTTTATAATTTTATCTAATATGTAAGTGAAAAGATTTGTATGTGTATGGTATTTATTTGAAAGGTTTAAAGTAAATGTTTCAAATGTAGGAAAGAGAATTGTCTATTTTGTAAGATGTAAGATGTTTGTTGACATACAATAATATAACTATTAAGATGATGTAATGTACTTAATTAGGATAATATAAGATATTTAAGTAAGTACAAAAGGGAATAATGATTGTAATATGACTATACTTACCAAATAAATTCATTATGTAATTAGACAAAATAATATAATAAAAAGGGTAGCTGGCATACCCATATGAATAATCTCAAGTATACATACGAAGGGTGTCTTATACACTAATTTGATTTTTATCTTGGCCTTGACCTTAAAATTATATTATTATTATGTAGATCTTAAGTGGGCCTAATGGTCAAGAGCATGTGTTTTATCCTACGAGGTTACAGGGTCAAATTTAGGGGGAGGAGGTTTAGATTAATGTATATATTGTTATAATTAGATTTATAATATTAGATAGGGTATGACAAATCGTTGCGCAAAGGAGGGTCCCTTATTCCACAAAAAATGAGGTTTTATACATCAATTTGGTGTTTGGCTTAATCATGACCTTAAAATTAGATTATTATTATTATTATTATTATTGTTATTATTATTATTATCAAAGATATGTTGAATATTGCAGGTTTATTGTATTATAACAAACATGGTTTGTGTAGTGATTTTTCCAATAAGGAGTATTTGATGGTGTTATTTCTCTCTACTTTATTGTGTTATTTATGATGTACATTTATTGTGTTTCTTTGATACCACTTGTTGCAAATGTTGGTAGATGAAAGATAAACCCTTAACTTGAAAAACATATTCACATTATAAAGAACACAAAATGTAAAAAGAACAATTAAGCTAGGGTAACACCAAATGCTTCTTTTGGAAGGAATCATTGCACAACCCCTTCTTGCTATAACACAATAATAATCCAACATTCAATAAAAGAACGGAGGGAAGA
>APFE030158631.1:6724-46414 GCA_000404065.3 Pinus taeda
CAGAGACTTTGATGATAGAGCAAGTGGACCGGCCATATGTGTTGCATGCAGAACATTCTAGAGTTACAGGATCGGGTTTGAGAGGAAGCCTTTCTTGTTGAGAGGGAGTGTTGAAAAGTGTGCAACAAGAAATGCTTGTTGAGGATGCAACAAGATGATGGAGCTTAGTGAAAAGAGTCGCCTTCACTAAGTGGGCCCGCAGGCTATTTTTTTGGCGCAAGTCTATTTTTAGACTATGTCTATTTTTAGACATATGGATCATGTCTATGGATTGCAGGTTGCTGTTTATGGATGATTGATCAAATTGGGAAAAATAGATGGACTTCTATTTTTAGATCACAGCGGAGTGACTGCTCAGTCTAAATATAGAACAGTCAAATATTATTAGCTCATAATAATATTTAGACTATAAACTTTGTCTTATTCTCTTGGAGCACTTCAGGATGAGCTACGGATGTGGTACATGCAGATCCCAGAAGGAAATACGTGGTTACCTATGGGATGACTAATATTTGCATGCAGGACTTCAGTTAGAACTCAAGTGAGTTGAGTTTAGTGGACTGGAGGTGCAGTTGATGGAGTTGGGTTCAGTTTAGCTTTGTTAAATTGGTTGTATTTAGTCTAACTGGCAAATAGACTAGAGATGAGTTGGGTGAATTATTTATTAATTAATTCACAAGTTATTAAATCATAATACAACTAATGAATACATAAGTTAACTCAGTTGCATGTCAGTGCATGTTCAGTTCAGCAGGGACAGGTGTTAGAGAATCAAATTGCTATCAGTTGTGACTATAGTTGTGCATCAAATCTTGCACAAGTCAAGGGATTGAGTATGCCAATGAGTTTGCCCACATTGTAGCTTGTGCTCATGTTATTTAGTCAACTAAATACGTGGTTGCCTTGGAATTATCATCAGTTCTCATGTAGGTATTGAGCAGAGGAGGCAGGCATGGCAGCGAAAGAGATTTGAACCTGTGATTGATTCAGATCTGAGCTGTATTGTGTGTAACAGAGGTGGAGATACTTGTGAGAAGTATTATGCTGTGTAATGTTACATGACTCAATCATTAATATACAGATAGTTGGGGTTTTTAGCGAGATGCTTTCCCCGGGATACATACTGTGTTAATGTGTGAATGCTCTTGATGTTTTATTGTTATTGATGCTGCTATATTGATGATAAACGTAGAGGAGCTTATGTATTGTGTATGTTTTCCGCAATAGTACATGATCAGGATAATCTCCATTGAATATGTGTTAAATTATTCAAAATTTCTACATGTCTTAGTTTCCGCAGCTCGCACCAGTTTCCGCAGCCAAAAATGATTCTGTCTCTACAGCTAGCAGCACTCTGTTTTTAAAGGAAAATCTCAGTCAAAGGTTAACATCATCATCACCAAAGGCAACAAGGATATGAGGCACCTGCAGGATCAAAAAGCAATAATGGATCAACAACCTTAATCAACAAATGGCAAACTCATGAAGGTATGATCAAAATCTTTTCCAAACAACGAATTAATGTCATTTTATGCATAATTATTAAATCGTGGAAAGAGCCATTAAATGCAATGATTCGGCAAGATCATCCCACTCATCCTCCACGATAATACTTCATCCACCTCATACCCTTCTAACGGTCCCATAATCTATCTTAATTCAAAATCGAAATGGGACTGCGCTTTCATTTATTGGCCGTACGAAAAAGTGACCTATTATACTACGTCCCTTCTCCACCATGATTTCCACAGCCAATACTGAGACGTGTGCGTAAGCCACCCGGCTCTAAAGGATTCGGCCGTTATTCCATCCACTTATCACTCCATTTCCGCATGCATTGAACTCATTTCTCGTGTTTGTCTTCTACTCCCTCGTACTCACACCATTTCCACTTCCATTTCCGCTGCAAACCCCACAGCTCTGTTTCAAACCCCGATTATAGTTCTGCAATACGCCTTGCATTACATTATGGCTACTCCACTTACAGCCGTAATCCACCTGTTTTTCCCGTGATCATCCTCCTTGAGCATTCACACACAGTCAAATCTTCAGACGAAGTTAAGAGCCGAAGATGGCGAAGCTGCTTAGAGCTGAACCTGAAGGTTCAAAGTATTTACTTGGGGTATCCATAGACGAAGGAAGCATTAAAGAAAGCAAAATGGTTAAAGTTTATTAAAAAATTCAGAGGGTATGATAAGGAGGTAACGAAAGCATTTGCTCGATCCTTCAATGGACACACCGTGGAAGTAGGGGACCTGAAATTCACAATAACAGAGAACACCATAGCAACAACAACCAGTCTACCTTAGGTGGGAGACAGATGGTTTAAGAATAGAGGGCTGGAAGATTAGGGATGGAAAAACATGCTTAAGAACCCAGGCATGGACACTTCAATATTCACTAAAGGGATTCCTGTACATGTAATTAAGGAAGAATGGACTGCATTGTTATTACTTGTTCAAAAGTTTATCACATGTGAGGGCCTCTTTGGCACCATGTATATGTACCATGCAAGAATCATGATGAACTTCATGGAAGGCCATGCCATCAATTTACCCTACTTTCTGTTAGCAAGCCTAAAGAAAATGAGTTCCACTGTCCAAAAGAATGTAGGCCATATTGAACCCCACTTCTATCATCACGGGTTCATTAGAATTCTCATAGAGGATCAATTGAAAAATAATAATGATACATGGGAAAAGTTTTTAGTCAGGAATAATTTCCAAGAAGTAACTAAAGCTTCCGCTAGCAGTTATCCTAGAATCCCAAAACGAAGTAGGAGAACGAAAAGAGATGTTGCAGCCCAAGATCCTCCTATTGTAGAAACTCAGGAAACCACTCAAGAAGAAGAGGAAGAGAGAGATAAGACCAAGAAACAGAAAAAGGATAAAGGGAAAACAATTGTTCAAGAATCATATCCATCACCTGAACCTTCAATAGAAGAAGACTCCCAAACCTTGGCTGATAGACTAGCACAACTTCAAGCTGCTGCCCTCTCAAAGAAGAAACAGAAAGAAAAACAGAGTGTCTAGCAAAAGAGCACTAGTGTACAAGTGAGAAGAAGTAGTAGACTTAAAGAAAGAATGAGTGTGACTAAAGAAAAACAATCACATTTCATTGATTTGGGAGAAGGTACACCTGAAAAGGCTCCAATTCAGCTTGACCTTGAGTCCACTCCTCCACGCGAAGAGAGTCCCTTTCAGACAGAACCTCAAACAGAATTTGATTTTGAACATAGCCCAAGAAGAACACCTGAAATTGACCTTGACCAGCAGGAGGTATACAATTATTTGGAGGCCTTGGAGCAATCAGTTGCAGGTCCAAGCACTATATTGCCTCTTAATGAACAGGTCCAATCTTTAAAACAGGAGGTGTTTGAACTGGATAGTTAGCTGCTGATATGTAATTTTGAACTCCCCACTGTACTTTCTATTTTATGCATAATATATGAGAAGACTGTTTTCCATTTGAGCATGTAACTAATCATTGAGCCGGCTGGAGTAGGCAGAGGGCCCCTGTTTACTGAAGGCCTGTATAGTACTCTTTCATTTCCTGCATTTCTTTTTCTCATTTTATGTATAATAGTTGTACAGAATGCCTTTGATTGCTGTGTTTTGATCATGTACAATAGCTGTATATAGATTTTGAATTCTGCTTATTTATATTCCTGTACTTTTCCATGACTGATCAGTGTGTTATGCTGGTTTCTTAGGCGTGCCCGGGACAATTTCTTTCTTTTCTTTTTCACAACTAGTGACACTTGTGATCATCTTGTCTATGTTGCTGACCTTCCTTGTTTTGCAGCCTTTATTTCCTTACTATCATTTCTTTAATTTGCATAGTTTCTTTCTACTTTTAGACATCAAGTTGTTTACCTATTGATGGTTTCTTCTCCATAATTTAATATCTTCATTGAGGACCAAAATATCACTTAGCACAGCTTGGTTTAGTTGCTCAAGAACTCACAATTGCTTGGCTTATTTTTAACTGTTTCTCACATGATATATTCAGTTAAAAGACAAGAGGTTAAGAAGAAGTTAAAGTATTTGTGACTAGTCTTTCTTTTATGTAGATTTACTTCAGTTTCACATTGCTTAGTTTTTATTTTTAGCTAGAGTTGACATAGATTTCATCTTCATTTTCTTGCAGCAGCAGAGATACTGGGCCAATGTCATTAGTCTTTTATTTGATGCCTTTATTTTCCTTTAAGAGTTGATTTCATTTCAATTGTTGTTCAAGCTTTCTTGTAGAATACTTTTAAGTTATAAGAAATCATTTAAAGCTCATCACAATCTCACACACTTCACTTGCTTTATTTCATTTCCATCACATCAGAGTAGGAGAGATATACTTGAAAACAAACTTAGAAAGTTAAAAACGACAAAAGCTTAAGAAACAGTTGCCTAAGTACATACAGTACACCTCACTTCATCAGCTTACGAGCCCCGGGTTGACATTTAAAAGTTATAATTTAGACATCACTAAATTGACCAAACACCTGGTCGGCCTATTCGGGTGGTTTGTGGAATTCCCATATGTGGCTTATATGGTTGTTATATCCTTGATATTTTGCTTGTTATATGCTAGTTATGAGTGAGTTTTATAACAGTGAAAATGCATGGCTCTCATAATGTTTTGATTAATCACTGAATGTAATATGAATATATGGCTTAATAGATGGAAATGAAGTTATTGTGATGAGGCAACAATGCTTCTTAGTGATTCTCATATAAGTGTGAGACCCCTATGCTCATATATGTTGTTTAAATATGTAGAATGCATATTTGTGACATGTTTGACAAAATTTCTATCATGGGTAGTAGGGGTCCATTCAAGTCCTTGTTCGAGTATTTACATTTGTATCATTATTTTGATGTTACTTTTCATTTTTGGAAGTTTCATGGAGTTTTGGGCAGTGGCATGAGTCCTAGGCCTGAAAAGGTGGCACAAAATCTGGAGTCGCTGGCAGAGAACTACCTCGAAATGTCCCCAATTGCAGGCATGCCTTGCTGTGGGAAAAACTAGAGGTTCCTAGTCACATGCATGCCCATTTCAAGGGAGTGACTGAGGCTTTAATGTAGCCAAATGTTAGTTTGTCTCAGGGGATGGTCACTTGGATGGGTTGGATGGCTCCTGGGTTATGTTGCATGTGTATAAGGTCAATTTGGCTATGTTCCATCGGTTCTAGTTCCTTAACTAATACATAGGGAGTTTAATCATATCATAGTAACTCTTCACCACATGTTTACCCCGGTTGGACGGTTCCTTGGGTAGATGTGGGAGGAGGGTGTTACAATACCTTCTCAGGACTGAGGTGGATTGTTATGAGAAGGATACTGAGTATTAGGATGATGATGGGGATAAGAGAATCTTGCATGGAAAGAAGAAGCCTACATGGGTGAGAATGGTTACAATTATCCAGGCTAAGCACAGTTGTAGGAAAGGACGTGTCTCATTTGTAGTGCATGTTTCTAGTGAAAAAGGTGAGGATGTTCAAGATGTGAAAGTCTTGAAGAGGTATCCAATTTTGTATTAGTTTCAATATGTATTTCCAACATATATTTCAGAGTTTCCTCCTCATATGGGAGTGGATTTATCTATTGAGTTGGTACTAGGAGAAAAACCAACATCAAATGCTCCTTACAGGATGAGCATTCTAGAGTTAGCGGAATTGAAGTTGTTGCTTAAGGAAATGATTGAAAAGGGATACATTAGGCCAAGTGTGTCACCTTGGGGTACACTAGTGTTGTTTGTGAAGAATAAGGACGATAGTCTTAGGCTGAGAATTGATTACAAACAATTGAACAAAGTGACGATCAAGAATAGATATTAATTATCGAGGATTGATGACTTGTTTAATTAGCTGAAGGGAGCAACAATGTTCCGAATATTGATTTGAGATTAGGATATCATCAGGTGCGCATCAAAGAAGAGGACATTTACAAGATTACTTTCCGGACCAGGTATGGGCATTATGAGTTTGTTGTGGTTACTTTTGGTTTGACTAAGTCCCTAGCTACTTTCATGTGTTTGATGAATAGTGTGTTATGTCTTTATCTGGACAAGTTAGTGATAGTATTCATTGATTACATATTGATATATTATAAGAATGAGGAAGATCACGAAAAACACTTAGTGACAATGTTGAGATTGCTAAGAGAGCATCAATTGTTTTCCAAGCTTAGCAAGTGTAGTTTATTTCAGATAGAAGTTCATTACTTGGGACATGTTGTTTCCAAGGAAGGTATAACAGTGGACCTAGAAAATATCAGAGCTATCATGGAATGAGAATCTCCTAGGAATGTGGGTGAGGTAAGATCATTCATGGGATTAGCAGGTTATTACAGGAGGTTCATCGGGAACTTCTCACGGATTTCCTATCTTATTACATCTTTGTAGAGGAAAGGAAAGAAATTTGAATGGACAAAGGAATGTGAAGCTATTTTTGAGTAGTAGAAGCAAATGCTTACAAATGCTCCAGTTCTAAAGATTACAAACCCAGATAAAGAGTTCATGGTGTTTACAAATGCTTGCAAGAGGGGACTTGGTGGATTCTTGATGCAGGAGGGACAAGTGGTATGCTACGAATCAAGGAATCTAAATGAGCACAAGCATAATTATGTGATTCATGATCTTGAGTTGGAAATAATCATTCATGAATTGAATATGTGGAGGCACTATCTTCTCTGTAGGAGTTTTGTCTTGATAAGTGATCACAATGGACTAAGGTACTTGTCTAAACACCCCAATTTGAATGCCAGACAAGCTAGATGGTTGGCCACGCTCAATGAGTTTGACTTCGAGATTAGGTATATTAAGGGTAAGAAGAATAGGATTGCATATGCTCTTAGCAGAAGAGTGTCGGTAAATCACATTACATGTATGAGTTCATACGAGACAAATTTGCAGGAGCTGATCTTGCAAGCAGGGCAGCAGGATGATAGGTACGATAGTTGAGGCAAAAGTTATAACAACAGAGTGCATGTGATCAGAATGCGGATTATCATCTTACGAAAAATGTTTGGTGAGATTTAGGGATATGATCTATGTGTCAGATACAATGAACTCAATAATCTTATCTTGAGGGAATTTCATGTCAAGGCATATTTAAGTCACCTGAGATATCAAAAGACTTTGACAAATGTGAAGAAGTTTTACTACTGCTTGAATCCGAAGAAAGAGGTAGTTGAGTTCATCACAAGGTGTTTGTATTGTCAACAAGTAGAATCAGAGTGCAAGCATCCAGGTGGAGTATTGCAGAAGATTCCAATTCCGGAATGGAAAAGGGAGGTCATTTCCATGGATTTCATCTCAAATTTGTCAAGGACATCAAAGCAACATCATTCCATCATGGTTGTGGTTGACAGGTTGACCAAAGTATCTCATTTCATTATAGTGAAGTCTACTAATTTAGCTAGTGAGGTAGCTCAGATCTTCGTCAGGGAGATAATGAGATTGCATGGTGTTCCTAAGAATATCATATTAGACAGATATGCCAATTTCACTTCCAAGTAATGGAAGGAGTTGTTTGTAGGTTTGGGTACAAAATTGGCCTTTAGCTTAACCTATCATCCAAAGACAAATGGACAATCATAGATGGTCAACATGATTCTTAAGGATATGTTAAGGATGGACATTATGCATCAGGAGAGGAAGTGGGAAGAGTGTCTTCCACTGGTAGAGTTTGCATATAATAATGGTCAGTATCACGAGTCCTTAAGGATGAGTCAATTTAAGGCACTTTATGGGTGGAGTTGTAATACTCCCATCAGCTTGAGTTATCCAACGAACAAGGTGTTGATTGGATTGGACATGTTGGCTGAGATGGAACAGGAAATGCAAGTAATCATGAAGAATCTAAAGGCAACACATGACAAGCAGAAGAGTTATGCATATAAAAACAGGGCATTTAAGGAGTTTTAGGTTGGGGAACATGTGTACTTGTGTAGCAAGGCAAAGAAGAGCTCCATGAGGATTGAATCATGTGCCAAGGTTGCACCTCGGTATTGCGGGCCTTTTAAGATACTTGAGAGGATTGGACCTATTACCCACCATTTTTTGGGTGATATCCCTAAGAGATTTTTTTTTCTCCAAGACGGCCCTCAACCAGTAGCCAACAACCCCTTGTAGCCACCAACTAGCTTGTTGTGCCATTTCTCCGCAACCTGAGCCAGCCATGTGGTCCCTCACCCATTTTCCATGAATGTATGTTTGAAAGTGGGACTACCGAAACTAAAGGTATGCCTTGTTATTTGGTAGTTGAGTATTGTTGTTTGCTTATCATGGACACTTATGGGCATGGATTAATAGGGGGATTTGGCGGAAAGAATAGGCTAGGTTAGTGCTCTTGTCCCCTAGACCCACTTTGGATATTAACCTTGGATTCTAGTCCCATAGGATCTCTTTTACTAACCATTTGGCTTTAGGGATGGTCTTTCACGGGAAACCTTGATTTTGGTTGCGTGGTTCCACTCCCTTATCTGCATATATTACCCCCTTTCCACTCACTATTATCCTATTCATTATTTCTCCCACCTGGGTCCACATTCCTACATTGGGTCCACATAAGGTTGGCTTTCACCTTCCCCTTGCCCACACCTCGAGTTAGGTCTGGAATGATGCCCCAGAGGTTGATGTAGCTAAAAAGAAAGATAAAAGCACAATTGGCCACATTCAACAGGAAAATGTACCACAAAATGCAAAAGATGGTCAGGACAAACACGTTTATTATGTGGGCAAAATCCAATACATGAGCTCTACCCCATCATCATCACCATCACCTTGTTCCTACAGGTCCTATGAGCCTCCTTCATCAAATAGGAACCCATGATTGTCCCAACCCCTAGTGGGAAATGAACCACCCTACCTTAAAAGGGGGTTTTCGCTGCTATATCTGACACATCATGCTCTTACCCCTTGAGCCCCCAACAGTTAATCAAAGAAAAATCATAAAAAGACAAAAGGCATAGAAAGAAGGGTGGAAAAATCAACGTTGGGGCACGTCATGTACCCCGATTTCTCCTTCCTATACACTATAGACCCAAGTGTGGGATTCCCTTTTATTAACTACCCTTGTACCCCAACATGTGGCCCAAGGTTACCCCTTCTCTTTCGCTAATTCATTCACCTCTCTATCAGATACCACTACCTTTGAAAGGATGTACCTTGAACATATTATCCCCTTTAGAAGTAGAAACCACCTAATAGGATACTTGGTTAACCCCATTTGGAGTTTGGGAGACATTGGCACATCCTAAAGCCCATTATGGAAAGGTAAGAAATTATGAAGTCTCCACATGTGGTCTATGGTTGGTAAGCTCATTTAATTGATTTCTCTAATGACTTGTTATATTGGAAGCCTAAGGGATGCATTGGATCTTATGCAGGATTGCAGATGGTATCCATCTTGGGTTTGGTCTCCCTATATAGGGTCCTAAACTTTCAAAGGGCTACATTGGCACATGTAGGGTGTGTGTTGAGAGCCATGGGCATCCACAATAGTAGAAAACACTACATGGATCCCCAAGGATGTTCATATATAGCTCAAGATTCACTTATTGGATGAGGAATATGTACCTATTTCACCTTTGCCCAACTAGCCCTACAAATGTACCATGCACTTGGAAACTAACCCAAGACTTGTAGGATGATGTGGCATCACCCACACCATCATCAGAGCCCTTATAGATGATCTACATGCATCTTTTACTCATTTGGAGACCCATGAGGTTATTAGTGTGCCCCCACACCCATTGGGAACACCATAGGTTTATTGTTTGGAGAACAAGGGGGCAACCCTTTGTCCATTACTTTTGAGGGTCTTATTCTTCATTATGGCACCTATGGACCTTATCAGGCCTCTTGGAGGGCCCTACAATATGTATTATTTATCATTTGACCTCTTAAGAGGCTTATTATTTTATTTGTTAGCTAGTTTGCTCAGCTTGTCACCAAAAGTTAGGCTATTAGCACATTATTTTATTTTTGGGGCTTATCTAGGCCCAAGCGAATAATTCAAACTCCTCATTAGTGTATAAATACAAGTGAGATGAGTTCATTTTCTCATCATAATTTTGGATTAGATCTCTTCTCTCTTGAGAATTTCACACTTTTTCTTGGAGGATGAATTGGAGCTTTATGGATGAATTTTAATGTTTGGATTTGGTTTATCTTATCCTAGAGCTTCTCTATTGTCAAATTGTTGATGGTTGGATATGTTATATTAGATGTAAGTACATGATTTTAATGCTATTCTTATTTTACTTTGTCATATACATTGGATTGGGAATTTCACTATTTTCAGGGCTAATTGCTACATGCATTTACTGCTTAAGTTATGGAATTTTGTCTCTATATAGCATCTCTCAATGTACGGGCCATGTAATTTTTAAAGAAATTTCCTAGGGATAATTCTATCAATGATTTCATCTTGATAAGACATTTCCTTTTTCAAGTCGAAGTATAAAGCTGTAAGGTTGCTTCTGTTTGTCCTAGAAGGCAAGTGAGGTTGTCTTAAGGCCTCCTTGACTACGAAACAAGGTCCTAATTTGTATTTATCCTAGACTCCATTATCCTAAGTCTAAAGCTCTGATCTACCAAGAGGTAGTCACTCAAAAATAAACTCTTTTTCGCCTTCTTTCAGGTCTAGCCAAGTTGGGTCACCTATGGAATCATTTTCCCAACAAAGTAGCCCTCCAAAAAGTTCGATCTCCTAGCCTCTCTTTTGCTAGTGTGTCCTCAAGGCATCCTCCAATTTTGAAGCTATTCCGATGATAGAGTTGTGAGATAACCCAAGCCTTAGCTATGAGGTCAAACTTTGCCCTGGTATCCCCAAAGCTAGTGCCTCATAGGATCAATTTGACAACTTTAAGTGAAAATTATTGCTTTGATCCTTCCCCCTCCTTGTCTGGATCAAGAAAATCATTGGTTGCTAAATTATTGCCTCTTAACCTAGGCTGGTTCCACTTGGTTCCGTGTGGTCCCACTCCCTTGAAAAGACAATTCTTCAAGAACCATCTGGGATACCAATTTCAATAACAATTTTAGGGATTGTGAAACTATTTAACAAGTCACATTCCCTAAACATGACCTTCAAATCCCCACATCCTTCTCCTAGAAGACATTGTACATTGCTTAGAAAGCAAGTAAGCTTCTTTCTTAACCCTTTTCTGGAAAGGGATTGTTTGGATCACTTTATATCCATTTCTTAATTTATCCTTCATTTGTGACTCCATATATATTGGGTCTCCTCCCATCGGTGAAAGTCCATAAATAGTAGGGAGCCTTAGCTGAGGTGACAGTGGTCTAAGTCTCCATTTGTTGTCCTTTGTCTAGCATTTGACTCTTTAGGAATCCCCTTTAGGTCCCTTTTTATTTTGAGCGGTAACAAGACCAATGTTCTACAGACCTGCATTGTCGCCAACAGTGAAATTCCATGATGTTTTCCATGTTTCATTACTTAAGAGATGTTTGAAAGATGTTTATCATATGATTGAATGGTTTATATTGTAGGTGGAACCAGAAGGAGAATTATAGCTGAAACGTCAGTGCATATTGCAGTGGAAACATATTATGCTCTAGAACCAAGAAATCAAGAAAGTTAAAGTACAGTGGAAGCACTTTGGGCTTGATGAAGCTACATGGGAGATGACTGATCAAATCTAGGCTTTGAATCCTTCATTATTTGCCAGTTGAGGCAAAGGAGTTTTGGTATATGTACATATCCGTGTATGGTTGTTATTGTAAATAACACAATGAGTTGTGTTATAAAGCTCCAATAAGCGATATGGTTGTCATGTTGGTTTTGGCTTTTCAGCAGGTTGTTATTGTAAACACTGCATCATGCTATGTTATGAAGATCCATGTGCAATATGTTTTGGTTTTCAACAGTTTTGTTGGTCATATGTGTCATAGAACATTGAGGACGGTGTTCCCCTAAAGGGGAGGGGTTTGTAATAGCCCGAGGCTAAAAGTTAAAGTAATAAAGTATAATAAAGGCAAAAGAATAAGACCAAGGTCATGGGACATGTATTCCAAGCTGAATGTTGGGAAAAAACATCCTAGTGGGTGTCACTTTGGTTTATTATGGCTAAGGAAACTAGCAAAAAGGGAGATGAAGGGTCACAAATTTGCATGAGAGGAAAAATGAAGGAAAATAGAGGAAAATGAAGAAAATAGAGGCCTTAATAATAAAAAGGCTTCTAAGGATCAATTCACAACGTTTTGTCAATTCATTTTTGGAGATCTCTTCTATTCTCTCATACTTTTTCACACGAGAATTCTTGGAGCACTCTAGCATTGGAGAAAGGAAGGCAAAGGAAGGACAAGGAAGGCATAGGAAAGACAAGGAAAGTAAACGATAAGCAAGGAAGGTTGGATCGAGCAACTTGAATAGGAGGATTCTATAGGTAACATGTTACATGTGTGATTTTCTTGCTGAGGTGTGAATGCATGGTACATGCATTTGTTCATTTTTTATCATTGGCATGGGTTTTGTCTAGTTTGGCAGTCGTTTCAGCCATGCCTTGCCATTTCGTGGATATTCATGGTGTGATAGGATTCTTTTCTTGGTTGAGCTTTGGATTGCCAGAAGGTTTTGGAATCGTGTGAGGTGGTCTCACAAAATTACAAAGGGTTGGGGGTGGAGGTGGTTTAATCTCTGGGAAGCCCTCAATAGGTGGGTGGAGATAGGAAAATGTCTCAAGGTAATGATGAGAAAACTTTGAGGCATCCAAACTTGTTTTGTCTTTGTGATCTCTTGACTGGTTTTGGCGATATCGCAGTAGCCTAAGGGTGGAGGTGGTTTAATATATGGGAACCCTGGTTGTTTATGCCTTGAGATCCCACATTCATGTTTGGAATATGGCACGAGGGTGATTAGCTGAAAGAAAGATTTGGTTAAGCCCAATATATGGTTTGGTGGTATGTGGAAGTCCCTGACTTGGTTGGCTTTTGCATAAGTTAATAAGAGTTAGTTTCCTATTGTAATCTATGAGCACTTGTACTTATTATTATCGTGATTTGATGGTTGTTCCTTCATGGTTAATAATTTGGTTATATGCTGGTTATGAGCATGCATTTGTAATGTGCTTTAACTATGACATGTTTAGGATTTGATAAGTATTTTATGGTTAATAAATGCATGGGTTAATAAGTGTTATTTCAACTATTATGAGAGGGCATTAGACCTTCTTTATGATTCTTAGATAAGTTTTAGACTCATATGATCATATATGCATTCATGACTTGTAGCTTATGCGTTCACCATATGTTTGATGAAATGATTGTCATGGTTAGGTTTGGTTAGGTCAAGTGCTTGCTCAAGTTGTGTATGAATAACATTTTCATTATGCCATTTATCTCTTTGATAAGTTACAAGCAGTGGTCTGGAGGCTGGTCTGGAAAAGTGGCTCAAATCTTAGGACTGCACCCTCTTAACTGGATATTTTGGGCTATAACCGTAGGGAAGGAAGCTTATGCATGTGTTCAAGGGTCATAACAACAACCTTGCAAGATTGTGAATGTGGTTGTGGGCCCATGTCATTGAAAGATCTATACAACTCAGGGTTTGATCACCTGGGGTGGTTCCTTTGCCCTTAAGTGTCCTGTAATCCTTGAGGAATGTCAGTAAGTTTTCAATTGTTGCCCCACTTCCATAACTGAAGCTTGGAGGTCAAGTCATGTCATAGTAATTGTTTGTATCATGTTTACCCTGATAGACATTTGAAATTGGGTAAATGTGGGAGGGGTTGGTTACATAATTTATATTGAAATTTTGAACTTGGGTCACATATTTACTCTATAGAATAGGTAATCCATGGAATGGGATGTTAACAAAGTTTTCAAGACCATGTAAGGACAAAATAGAAACTCAAAACATCAGATGAAATAAAAATTAGTCACGACTTCAAAAGGAATAAGAAGACCTTTAGAACAACATATAAAATTTACGTTCATTAAGAAATTACGTGAATAGATTTGAAATAAAATAACTAAATGCAACAACCATAATCAATATACCTTAGTATCATAACAAAAAGGCTTCACCCACACCATGTCTAAACCTATGGAATGTTTTTTGCTATCACTTGACGCCATTAAACCCTAAATAATGCAAAGGATGGGCGTGGAAAGAAAAGCATTATAAAATCAACATACATTGGGCTTCTATCCTTTGTCTCTTCATCCCTCCACTTTATAGCGACTTAAAGGATGAAAAAAATTTATCAACTAATTTTGAGAAAAATAATGAATAAATAAAGCACATATGACATATAAGGTGAAAAATGTCAATTGTGAAAAATAATAATATCCAAGGTTCGTGACTCAAGGGAAACTCAAATGAGGGAACCCACCACCACAATTAAAATTTTTAAGTGTTATCAATTACCATAGGCTATAACTCTTGGAGATTACATCCACCTTATAACAACTAAGCAACATAAACCTTGTTCTTCCTATTTCCTTCCTATGACTACTTCTTTCATGATACAAGTCTAATGAAAAGGAAATAACTTAAAACATTGGAACATTAAAATAATTCCACTTTTACCACTTAAACCAAATAGTAATATTTTTCTCAAGCACATACTAAAAGAATCACTAGCATATTATTACCATCATCCCATGAAACACATCAAGAAAAATTCATTTATATGGAAATAAATATAATGATATAAGATATAAAGATACTCCCCTTGTCAAAAAATAGCCAAGTCCATCCACATCATAAAGAAAAGCCAACAATCCCCCATTTTTTAACAAAGATACTTCACCATGTTCAAAAAATGCATAATTATCAATATAAACTATACATGATATGCATAAGCTAAATCAAATCAAACATTAGACCTTGGTGACACGAGTCCTAAGAGAGAAAAGGAGCAAGGTTGAGCAACCCTAAGAGTAGGCCTCAAGTGAGAGGTAACATTAGGGTGAAAAACATGAAATGAATTCTCAATTATCGTGGTTCCTAAAAATGTGGCACAAATGAGCAAGGGTGAGAGTAACAGATTTCTCAACATGGTTCTTGGCTAGAGAAGCAACAAGAGAAATAATAATAGTAATTGGTTTTAGAATTAGGAGTTGTGAAGGCCCTTGAGGAGGAAAGGGTGGTTCAACTTCAACACTTTTCAATTGATCCAATATAGGGGAAACTTTGAGGATCACATTATTGGGAGTAGATTGACATGATGAAGAAGCAATTTTTGAAGTTGAGCGAGAAGGATCAAAATACAACCTATTTGGTCATAGGAGGATCAATACGTTGACACCCATCATTATTAGTAGTAGGTAAAGGATGACGAAATTCCCATGCAAGATTCGCATTAGGTGCAAAAGATAAGGCGTAGTTATTTAGCCCTTGAATACTTGGATGTAGTTGCAAATCAGGTGGAAAGGGTGAGAGAGGTGATTGGTCATTTGGTTGATCTCATGAATATAAATTACATGTTTGTGTTAATTATACAAACACCTCTAAATCTATGTCAATGAACCAAAAAACTAATTTTCTTCCTTCTACCACCTCTCTAAATATTTTTATCATTTTTCCTCCCTCCAATTGAACATCAAGAAGGGCCTCTTCCCTCAAAACTTATCTTGACCAAATGACAAAAAATAAAAGAAAATGGAAAACCTATTATTCCTATTAATACCATCATTTGATTTCCAACTCAAATAAGAAATTACACAATCAAATCATGTAAGGAATTAAAGGTAAGCAAATCTTAGAAGTTGTTGGATGTAATCTCGAAATCAAACCAATTGAAATGCAAGTAAGGGATATTGAAATGTGAATGGAGATGAGATAAGATTAATGGGTCTTTCCTAGAAGTAGCTTAAAATTTGTGTTATTCGACGATTAGCTTAAAAAAATCTTTTTCATATTGCATTTACAAAAAAATGGTGTTGGTGAGATAAAACATAGTTGTAATGTCACTGTGGGTATGCATATGAGTGGACTACAAGTTTTTACTAGCAACAAGGAAATTTGAAGCATAACAATTGAATAAGAATATTTCATCAGATTTTGAATGAAAATTTCATGCTTAGATCTTGCAAAAGGATAGATAGACAAAGCTAAAACAATGTGTAATCAAAATATTATGAAATATATTAAAACATATGTAAAACTAGCTAGGTTGTTTGCCTTTAAAAATATATGTGGCATGCCTCTAGATGAAGCAAAGCATAGGATGATAATAAATCAACCCGTTGGGCTAGGCCAAATGGTGGATGCCTTACACCAAAAAGTGTTTGTTGACCAATATTGTGGCCCCACCTAAGTTCGAAACTCGATTTACCTAGCTAGCATGCTTATCAGTGGTTGTGTTAGGCTTAGGAGTATAGGGTCAATCCCTCCACTCAACCCTAAGCCTCCTTGCTAATCAGAAACAAATATATTGATTCTTTGGATACAAAAAGAAAGAAAGAAAGAAAAAGCGATAAGAAATAAATGAACCTTAATCTCAGTTTGAGTGTCTTCAATAGAAAGGTAAGGTGAGCATAGAAGATGTGTAAATATTGATATTCATATTGCAAAACCAAATAGCTAGAAAGTGAAAGAATAATGCAATATATGTAGTTAGGGTTATTCTTATAATGGGTACGCATAATAGGTAGTGAGAATGCAAGAATCTGTTAGTGCACTAGTAGTATGATACAACCAATCTCTATACTCAAAACAAACAAAGCAAAGTTATTGAGGAATGCCATGCTAACAATGAAAAAATGGTTCATTAAATGGGATGTCAAGGGTGGGATTGCATTCGTGCAATGATGTCACATTTCTTCCACTCCCATCATTATTAGGGCTCGAAGTGACTATTGAATGATCTCATGGTGATTCATTGCATGTAGATCATAATTCCAAGGTGTGCACATGTTGTTGTGGTTACTACGATTATGCTTGGGCTTGGAAGGAAAACTTGTTGTGTCATGTCAAGGTTTTATAAGATTCAAATCTCATCTCCTTGAATGATCACTTCGCCAACTGAACGAATGAGTGGTTGTGCCATTGTTATTAGTTTGTATAGCCATTTTTAGCCTCTACCTTGAGATAACCTTTATTTGGATTTAGGATTGTTGGATTACCTCTTGCTTAGTTAGATGTTATTCACTCTGTTAGTATTGTGGTAATTAAAATTACCTCTCCAAGGAGCATTTAACATCTATTGTCTCAATTCCCTTAGCTAGTATCCATTCTCAGTTGCATTTTAGTGTCTAGGGGTTATCTTACATGTGGTAATCACCCCCACAGGGTTGACTAGACGGGGTGGGTCCCTTTCGACATTTGGAAATTTATACTCCATTGGGCTAGGCCAAATGGTGAATGCCCTACTCCAAAAATTGTTTGTTAACCAATATTGCGGCCCCACCTAGGAGTATAGGGCCAATCTGTATACTCAACCCTAAGCCTCCTTGGTGTGAGGCGACAAGTCTATCGATTTTTTGGATACAAAAAAATAAATAAACCTTAATCTCAGTTTGAGTGTCTTAAATAGAAATGTACGGTGAGCATAGAAGATTTGTAAATATTTGCAAAACCAAAGAGTTAGAAAGTGAAATAATAATACAATATATGGAGTTAGGGTTCTTCTTATAGTGGGTACGCAAAATAGGTAACAAGAATGGAAGAATTTGTGAGTGTGATGGTAGTATGATACAACCAAGCTCTATACTCAAAACAAGTAAAGCAAAATTATTTAGGAATGCCATGCTCACAATGAGAAAATGAATCATTAAATGGGGTGTCAAGGGTGGGATTGCATTTGTGTAATGATGTCACAATAATCCCACTCCCATTATTATATAGGGGGTGCACAGGAAATCGTGGTTACTACCATTATGTTTGGGCATGCACGGCAAACTTGTTGTGTTATGTCAAGGTTTTATAGGATTCAGATCTCATCTCCTTGAATGATCGCTTCACCAACTGGAAGGATGAGTGGTTGTTCCAATGTTATTAGTTTATCTAGCCATTGTTAGCCTCTACCTTGAGATAACAGTTTTTTGAATTTAGGATTGTTGGATTACCTCCTATTTTGTTAGTTGTTATTCACTTTGTTAGTATTGTGGTAGTTAAAATTCTCTCTCCAAGGAGCATTTAACATATATTGTATCAATCCGCTTAGCTAGTATCCATTCTCAATTGTATTTGGTGGCTAGAGGTTGTCTTGCATGTGGTAATCACCCCCACAGGATTGACTGGACAGGGTGGGTCCCTTTCGTCATTTGGAAATTTATACTCTTCAATCCCTTCACATGCCATGCAATGGTTTTGGTTGCAGAGGTCGATGAGGGCATGGTAGATGTGACAACCACACCCATCTTACCCCATGGGGTGGTTGCCACTATTAATCGAACCCTCGTGATGTCAAAAGAGTGGGATAATTTACATTATCTTTTTTTTGGTCAATTACTTATATAAATAATAATATATATGATATGAAATCAACTCATCGAGCTAGGCCAAATGGTGGATTCCCTACACCAAAAAGTGTTTGTTGACCAATATTGTGGCCCCACCTAAGCTCAAAACTCAATTTACCTGGCTAGCATGCTTATAGGTGGTTGCGTTAGGCTTAAGAGTATAGGGCCAATCCCTTCACTCAACCTTAAGCCTGCTTGGTGATAGGGGAGAGGTCTATCGATTCTTTGGATACAAAAAAAAAAGTAAAAAAATGATAAGAAATAAATCGACCTTAATTTGAGTTGAAGTGTCTTAAATAGAAAGGTAAGGTGAGCATAGAAGATTTGTAAAAATTTTCAAAACCAAATAGCTAGAAAGTGAAAGAATAATGCAATATGTGGATTTAAGTTTGTTCTTATAATGGGTATGCATAATAGGTAGCGAGAATGCAAGTATCTGTCACTACACTATTAGTATTATACAACCAAGCTCTATAACGAAAATAAGTAAAGCAAAATTATTTAGGAATGCCATGCTAACAATGACAAAATGGCTCATTAAATAGGGTGTCAAGGGTGGGATTGCATTCCTGAAATGATGTCACTTTGCTCCCACTCCCATCATTATTAGGGCCCAAAGTGACTATTTGATGATCTGATGGTGAATCATGGCATGTAGATCATAATTTGAGGGGGCACACAAGCAATTGTGGTTACTACCATTTTGCTTGGGCTGGGAAGGAAAACTTGTTGTGTTATGTCAAGGACCTATAGGATATGGATCTCATCTCCTTGAGTGATCGCTTCACCAACTGAAAGAATGAGTGATTGTGGTAGTGTTACTAGCCATTATTTGCCTCTGCCTTAAGATAACCCTTATTTTAATTTAGGATTGTTGGATTACGTCCTATTTAGTTAGTTGTTATTCACTCTTTTAAAATTGTGGTAGTTAAAATTCCCTCCCCAAGGAGCACTTAACATCTATTGTCTCAATTCCCTTAGCTAGTATCCATTCCCAGTTGCATTTTGGTGGTTATGGGTTGTCTTGCATGTGGTAATCACCTCCATATGATTGACTGGACAGGATGGGTCCCTTTCAGTATTTGGAAATTTATACTCTTCCACCTGTTCACATGCCATGCAATGGTTTAGCTTGCAGAGGTCAATGAGGCCATGGTAGATGTAACAACGACACCCATCTTACCCCATGGGGTGGTTGCCACTGTTAATCCAACCCTCCTTGTGATGTCAAAAGAGTGGGATAATTTACATTATCTATTTTTTGGGCGCAATTATATATATGTATATGTATACACATTAATTACCATATATATATAAGAATGATAAGAAATCAACCTATCTGGTTAGGCCAATTTGTGGATGCCCTACACCAAAATGTATTTGTTAACCAATATTGCGGCCCCGCTTAAGTTTAAAACTCAATTTACCTGGCTAGCTTGCTTGTAGGTGGTTGTGTTATGCTTAGGACTATAGGGCCAATCCCTCCACTCAACCCTAAGAATCCCTAGTGATAGGCGATAGGTCTATCAATTTTTTGGATACAAAAAAAAAGGAAAAAAGAAAAAGCAATAAGACATAAATCAACCTTAATCTTAATTTGAGTGTCTTAAATAGAAAGGTAAGGTGAGCATAGAATATTTGTAATATTGATATCCATATTGCAAAACCAAAGGCTAAAAAGTGAAAGAATAATGCAATGTATGGAGTTAGGGTTCTCCTTATAATGGGTACGCATACTAGGTAGTGAGAATGAAAGAATCCATTAGTGTACTAGTAGTATGATACAACCAAGCTATATACTCAAAACTAGTTAAGAAAAATTATTTAGGAATGTCATGCTAGCAATTAGAAAATGGCTCATTAAATGGGGTGTCAAGGGCAGGATTTCATTTGTGCCATGATGTCACATTGCTCCCACTCCCATCATTATTAGGGCTTGAAGTGACTATTGGATGATGTCATGGCGATTCATGGCATGTAGATCATAATTCCAAGGGGCGCACAAGATGTTGTGGTTATTACCATTATGCTTGGGTTTGGAAGGAAAACTTGTGTTATGTCAAGGTTTTATAAGATTCATATCTCATATCCTTGAATGATCTCTTCATCAATTGAAAGGATAAGTGGTTGTGCCAATGTTATTAATTTTTCTAATCATTGTTAGTCTCTACCTTGAGATAACCCTTATTTAGATTTAGGATTGTTGGATTACCTCCTACTTAGTTAGTTGTTATTCACTCTGTTAGTATTATGCTAGTTAAAATTCCCTCTCCAAGGAGCATTTAACATCTATTGTCTCAATTCCTTTAGCTAGTATCCATTCTTATTTTCATTTTGGTGGCTAAGAAGTGTCTTGCATGTGGTAATCGCCCCCATAGGGTTGACTGGATAGAGTGGGTCCCTTTCGACATTTGGAAATTTATACTCTTTAACCCCTTCAGATGCCATGCATTGGTTTGGTTTGTAGAGGTCGATGAAATAATGGTAGATGTAACAACCACAACCATCTTGCACCATGGGGTGGCTGCCACTGTTAATTCAACCCTCCTTGTGCTGTCAGAAGAGTGGGATAATTTACATTTTTATTTTGGTTCTGTTATCAATCCAAAATTTATTTTGAGTTATTAGGAAATAAATGATAGAGGTAACCACAAAACTACTTTGGAGATTAGGATCTAGCCTTCCTAATGCTCAGAGAGGGCTCTTTCTTTATAATTTAACTTTGTTTAGTTAATTAATTTTAGGCTAGTTCTGATTATACTTGAGTTTTCATTTTGATTTGGTGGTGGGATCACTTACTTATATGGGCAGAGAGATGTCTTTTACCATTGGGCTATGGGGTCAAATGTCAAGCAAACAAGACTGGATCAAGTTCTAAAAATAGTGTCTATAGGACAAGGTAGCCGAGTTACTTCAGATCTCAAGGCTGGATGGTGAAGTGGTTTTCAATAAGATGAAAGGAGCAATTTAGGGTTCCTTAGACTGGATTTTGAATGAAGTGAAAGAAGTAAACTGGGGTGGGAGATAAATTAATGATTCTCAGATCCGAATATCAGAAGAAAACATAAAAATGATTAACTGTTCAAGACAGAGTGCACTTAAAAAAATTCTAAAATAAATTTCCAGTTAATTCATTTACTTTAGATAACATTTAAGTTTGTGAGATACATAAGAAAATAACAAATTTTACAAAGAAAATACTTCACTATAATAGCTCAACACATGAATCTTGTAATGCAATCTCTTTATTACTTAGTCCAGTTTGCTGACTTGAAAAAATTGGTACAATAACCCTCTGGTTTCTGATCAATACAACTCTACAAATGTATAACAATCCACCTTCAATACTTCAAGTTATGAAGTATTTATACAAAAATATTTTACAAAATATCCCAAACTGTCTTGGGAATTAATCGACAAGAAAGAAATATCTTCATGCAAGAAGATAGAGACAGATGTTTAACTACTTTATGTTGTCCCTATTTATTAGGTTGTGTTGTCTTTCTGCTCTGGTATTTTGTTGTTTATTATCTGCTTTGCTGTTGTCTTCATGCTGGCTATTCTTTGTACTTTGACCTCTCAACTGATACACTTTCACTTGGCTGATCTATCATTTTCCTTTCACTGTGTTGTTTTCACCTTTACTGTGCATTTTTACATTTTGATTGTGCATTTTACAACAAGTCATTTAACTTCTCCCATGTGTATGGATCTGGTAACTGAATATTTACCATCTTCCTGTAGATTTCATCTGCCTCAGTGTATTTGGAAAAAGTGGGTTTATTTACAAAAAGGTGTTTTACCTCATGTTGGAGGTAAAAATGGTTCTCAAAAATCTGATATAGAACCTTTCCAGTAGGCATCCCCTTCATAGAGGAAGTATTTACTTGATCCTTTGCCACCTCTCTTATTCTCCTATTGTAGTCCTCATATGGCATTAATTTATCATTTATCACTAAGGGATTGGGCAGACCCTTCTGCCTCAAAACATCAAACTTTACCATGAACCTGTCTATAGCTAGTTGCATGGTTTGGAATTTGTCCTCAAGGTTTAACATCAAATTCCTCTTGGTGAGGACCTTTTTCACCTCCAGTATTGTGCCTATCCTATCAGCTATGTCCAATTCCTGCAATTCATATTTGTTTTTGGAGTTCAGGAAATGGATTAGTCTAGTGGCTTCTTCTAGCATGTCTTCGAGTTCAACCTTAACTCTCTGAATGACTTCTGTAGCTTCTCTGACTAAGTCATTATATTCAAAGATGACTTGAATGGATGACCAAATATCATTGGCAGAGTCAATGATATTGACCCATAATTGTTCCTTAGCTTGGCCAAGTGGCTCCTTTAATGTTAGCTCTTTCTCTAAGTTTTAATCCTCTCATCTATCCTTGTTGACTTTTGTACTTCCTCTTTGTGCATGATTTGTGCAAGCTTACTGTCATTCTCTAGACTCGTTATCTTTTCCTTAAGCTTGTTTATTTCTGTGGTCTGAATGGACATGTCTTCCATTGCCTTGACCAACTTACTAGCCTCATCACCTAGCTGGGTTGCTGCTGTTGTCAAACCTGTTGCTGATGTAGACACTGTTGAAGCTGGGAGGGCTATAGCCAGTGGAGTTGTAGGAGCCAATGAAGCTGCCAAGATTGATGGTATTGTTGTAGTGACTATTGGAATGACAGTGGCAATGGCATTCTCAAGGCTGGCTTGTTTCAGTTGTATCAAGCTGTCCAACTCCTTCTCCATCTCTTTTAATTGATCATTAAGTTGCAAAACTAGGTCCATCATTTCCTCTTGATGTGTTTGGCTTTCTAAGACCTCTTTTGTCTGTGGGTGCTCTGAATGAGGCAATTTGAGTTGTTTTTTGAGAGCAACAATGTCCTCATTTTTTTTTTTTTTAATCAGCTTCTCAACAACCTTGATATCATTTGGATCATGTGCAATGATGTTATCTAATGAAATTTGTAGTTTGTGTGCAGTCATAGCTTTACCTATCAAGGTGGAATAGATCATCTCACTTGCCTGCTTGTGAAACTCAATTTGGTCAATGGGATGAACATCCCTAGCCAAAACCTCAATATCTGTTTTCCTATAGTTTGTTGATGTTTTTGGTTGCTGGACTGTAGGTTGCATAAATGTCATTTTCATTTTCCCTGTTATGATGTCGAAGGCTGACATTAATCTGTTTTGATTTGCAGGTGTCTGCTTGAAATATTGAGCATAAGTCTCAACCTTCAATTTCTCATTTCTAAACTTAATTTCCTTGTATCTATCTTTGATGTCTTTCTCTTTATCGATAGGCCTGGTGAATGAAGAGACCTCCATGCTGAGATGTCTCTCAATAAGCTGAGTGTTTGATGTTGAGGGCTGGCGTGTTTCTCCTAAAGCTGTTATGCCTTTGTTTAGTTACAGGATTAAGCTTGGGCCTCTTCCTGTAACTAATCTCAAACTTTTCATCTATGGTTTCCATAGCTAAACTAGAACCTTCTTCCCTGGTTCTCTTTGCATTTCTATCTTCATTGGCTGTATTTTGTAAAATAGGAGGAATATTCATTGGTTCTCGTAATTCTGGAACCTACATGAAGGAACTTGTATCAATTTATTTTTCTACATCAATTAATGTATTATCTACATCAACTATAGTACTGTCCATGTCCATCAAAGTGATTTCCGACCATTCTGATTGGTTGACAAATCTCTCTATGTCTTGCCTGGGATGATGAATGAAAGGGCCCAATTTGACCTTGAGCCTTAGCTTATTTATGACTCCATGAGGGTCGTATTGCCACATAAAATTGTTTTTGAATTTCATCTCCTGTAGAATTTTATTGGCCTCTGGTCCAACTTCCCTAGTATTACAAATAAAGGGGCCCAATTGGTTTTTCATTTTGATTTGGGTCTTCTTTTTCGCTGCTAGGAAATTAACCTCATCAGAGTTTATAATTTGTCTAAAGTACTCTAATGCAAATAACCTCATGGGGAGGTATTTGGGTAGTTTATAAGGGGCTAGTTGGCATCCATATATTCTTATCTCTATGTGGTGCTGGTATAGATACCAGTCTCCCACTTTTACTGTTCTTGGCCAACTATAAAACCCATTTGATTTCCTGACTGATCCTGGGCTGATGGCTACAGGTTACCATATACATAACAGGATGAACAAATGAATCAATGAAGTGTTTGTAAGTAAATACAGTTGAGTACTTTTGGATCAAGGGTGTCCAATATATGACTGATCTTGGATTGCCTTTGGTGTCCAATTTCTGAATGTTGACAGGGAATTTGCCTAATTGGTAGTAAAAGAACATATGAAATAAAACTGAAGAATACTTGAAAACTCTCACCTGGTAGTCTGATGAATTGTTCATGCATCCTCTCTGTTATGAACTAAGCATAGTTTTAAATTACATTAGGTGGCTTGCCTGGGAAAAAGATGAAAAGGAAGGCAAGAACAACCTCATCCACATGTTCATAAGAGGTGTAACCTAAAATGCAGGAGAGAATGGTTATGATTTGTCTGCCTCTCTAAGAAAAAATGGTGGCAGCAGATGGCAAACTTTCTTTAGGAGTATGACACTCTTTTATGATGAGAGTTTGGAAAATTTAGGCTATTCTAGGAAGGTCTAACGTGGTATAGAGGTTTAGCAAGCTTTCAATAGAAAGTGGGGTCTCATTTGGGCTTGGTTGGACCTACAACATTTGGTTAAAGGATTCTGCAGTGATGGTAAATAAAACTTGCTGGTCAGGGGTGAGAATATCTCTTTGGTTGGGAATGTAGCAAGCATGACTGAAGTGAATGATTTATGGGAATGGGTGTACTTCTAGAAACAAATACTTGGGCAAATTAGTCTCCCAAAGGTGAATGTCATCGTTCTGGTTTAAAAATTTGTCCTTACTCCAGCAGTGGAGCTTTAGAAGGTAGGCAGGGGAAGCAATGTCCTTAATTTGAAAGTCTTAGTGTGCTAAGGCAAGGTGGTCAATGTCCAGGTGAGGGGTTTGCAGAGGTCTCACGTCCAGAGAGGTTTGGGAAGCCATGATTGGGTTTACAGATTTGAATTAAGCTTTCAGTGGTTTCATGAGTGAGGTTTAGAAGTTCTAGTATAGTGGGAGGGTAATTATAGTCTATAAAGGGGTTGGGATATATAAATAAGTTCTTCTTCAATTTTAGGAAGGTTTCTTTAATTAATTCAATTAATTAACCATTCAATTACACTGTGTGTTTTCAAATTCAAGGTCCGTTTTGGTTTTTTCCGAGAATACCTAGAAATTGGCGATTTGGCGTGTAAAATGGGTTCTGTGGTAATTGCAGAAGGTATTGAGGCTTCAACTGTCAACTGGCTACTTCAATTGGGTATCTGGAGCATCTTCAGGTGGCAAAAGGTGGTCAAATTGGTCACATAGGTTAAGGGTGTTGCAAATGGCTAAGCAACAATTTGTAGTGAAAAATGAGCGAAAAGTGCAATTTGGGGCTTTTTCGGCCTTTTAACGGGTAACATTCACATTTTGGCACGAAAATAATTAAATGAACAGTGGGTAGTTTTTCAGTTTAGGTGGGGAGGTGATTTTGTGCGCCATTGTACTGCTTTTGGAGGGTGGGCGGTATTTTTCACGAGCACGCAATCTAACCTAGTGCCGCCACGTAGTAGAACGATGCCCAGGTAAAACTGCGAATGTCATGTGCTCTAGGGCTATTATCAGTCGGATGATGAATCCGTGTGATATGGTCGTACACCGTCGGATCTGGGGGTAGGAGATCATAGGGCTATCGCATAATTGAGTTACACGGATGGAATTAGGAAACTGATTTGGCAGGGCTTGGGATTTAATTACAACAAATTGTAATTAATTAAGCAATAACGAGGGGTTTTTTAATATAAGCAGCGGGTTAATAAGGGTGGGACCATGGGTTATATGGTGGGGTTTTCTTTAACAACACCAAGGGTTGGTGGGTTAAAAAGTGTTGTAGGGAAATACAAAGTTGGGGATGTTAATTAGATAATGTGGGGGTATAGCAAAAACTTAGGATAAAGGGTTTTTTGTATGTTTTTAGGGGGAAAAGAGAAATTAATAAGGGGTGAAGTGATATTTGTAATGAGGAATGGGTTTCACACTAAAGAAAGGGGTTTTTTGGGAAGGAGGATGATTTTTTGAAGGGTAATTTCTAGGGGAATGTGTGAAACGAAGGGGTAAAGGTCAAAATGAGGGGAAAAAGGGTATCTATAAGAAATGAAGGGATGATGGGGAAATTAGCAAATAAATATGTGGGAGTGTAGTGAAATGAGGGGAAATTAGTAAACAAACTTAGTGAATGTCCTTTCTTTCTCACACTTCCTCCTGCACATGAAACATAGGATTAAGCATGATAAATGTGCTTTTGACTTAGTAACCTTGTGCATTTGGAAAACTTCTTCTACCTACTCTTTATTTACCCTAACATTTTTTTCTTCATTTCAATGGGTGCATTTGAGCTTGCTGACCCTTTATTTCCTTTTCTTTTGATAAGAAAACTATCTTATTATAACCTTGTAACTTCCAATGGCTTAGATTAAACTGATGAGCTCATTTTTATTCTTTACCTAACTACTAATCTGCCAAGGTTAAATAGTTTGGATAGACCTTTATTATCTATCTATCAATATGAAATTTAAAGCATGAATGAGTCAAGATTAAGTTATTTGACCATCATCGATTGTGGCATTTCTGAGAAGCTGCACACAATCTTATTTTGCATAGTAAAGTAAAAAGTAGAGGCATTTGAATTTGCACACTTTCATGATCTATTTTATTTCTTTTTTGGGGTTCATATTTTCACTTTTTTAATCCTTTTTCTTCGTTTTTTGTCCTTTGATTATTCTTTTAGGACATACCCTCTTTACATTTTTTAATTTTTAATATGGAAAACATTTTGCAGAAAGAAAAAGTATGTACAATATTACAAGACTAACCATAACCAATTCAAAATTATGAATCTTATTATTATAGGACCCTAATAGTGGCTCCACATGGGGATGGCATTTCCTAGTGAAATGTCAAGAACTTTAAGATCAGTAGCCTTTGAAACTGTGACTATAATTAGCTTGTAAACTGGTCTTCTGTGATTTTTCTTTATTCATACATATGATGATAAACCCTTCAAAGCTCAGGGCCTTCTCTCCAGGCTTCAACTTTTAAAGGTCACCATCCAATCCAATCTAAAATCTGCAATGTTATGTACAATAAGCAAAATGAACTAGTTTTATTTTGTGGATAAGTAGTGCTTCAACATTCTACCATTGACAGGTCCTCGAGGTAGATCTGCTCCATCTAACTCTCTCAAGAAAAATGCATTGTTACCTCTGTAACCATAAATGATGTAAGGGCCTTCCATAGGAAATCAAATTTTCCATGTTTACCCTTCTCTTCTATTTTAGAATCCCATTTGAGAACTTTATCACCTATGTAAAAATCATCAGCTTTGGTCTTTTTGTCAAAAATCCTTTTGATTTTATCCTGGATCACTTGTGATTTGACAGAGACTTCTTCTCTGGTTTGTTGCAAGTGTATTGTGTGATTTATCCTCCTTTGGATATCATTTGGTTCTACTTGCAACTCTTGAATGATCTTCATCACTGGTACTCCTAAGGAGGAAGGAAAAACAACATCCATTCCATATACTAGCTGATAAGGAGATGTACCAATGGAATTTTTGGTAGTTAGTCTGTCTGCCCATAAGGCATTTACCAACTTTTTGTTCCATGTCTTCTTGTTGTCTTCTAGTAGTTTCTTTATGATATTAACGAGGCTTTTGTTTAAGGATTCTTCAATTCCATTACCTCGAGGGTAATAGACAGTGGAATAGCCAAGGGTAATGTGATATTTGTTACAAAAGTCTACCATTTTTTTGGATTTGAAAGTAGCTACATTATCGGTAATGAGCTTTCGGGGGCATCCAAATGTTGAAAGGATGTTATTTTCAAGGAATGAGATACTGACAGAGTTTGTGGCTTGTCTAGAAGGGATGGCTTCTATCCATTTAGTAAAGTAATCAGTGGCTGTCAAAATCCACTTATGTTGGGCTGAGGAGGATGGGTGAATTTCCCCAATGAAGTCTAAACCACATTGTTGAAATGGCACTTCTATGGATATTGGTTTGAGATATAAAGGTAAAAGCTTCCTTTTACCCTCAAATATTTGGCACTTATGATAGAAGGTCACATGTTTCTTGACATCTGCAAAAAGGGTGGGCCAGTAAAACCCGACCCTTAGAATCTTGTCTACAGTTGTTTTCCAATATAGGTGTCCTCCACAATCTCTTGTATGAAATTCTTGCATAACTTTGTTAGCTTCATCTTTTAGTAAACAATTTAACAGAATGCCACCATTATCTTTCCAAAATAAAGCATTATCTATGATACAATATTTCATTGATTTCATTTTCAAAAATCTAGACTTAGTTCTAGATAAACCAGGAGGAGCTTGTAGGTTTAGTAAAACAAATATGATATCTGCATACCAAGGTGAATTTGTAAAAGGTTCACTATCTGTGGAGTCGCCATCTCTTCCTGATCATCTAGGGAAAAAATGAAATTTATATCTAAGGCCTGATAATTCGATTCAGCCATGAGTTTAGCTAAACCTTGGCCTTTGATAAGTTTTGTAGGCTTTATTTCTATATCATATTCCAAAATAGTGGCAATCGATTTGCCTCTCTTTCCTTCAGGCCCATTCTGTATCAGAATGTCCTTTATTACTGAATTTGGAACATAAGAAATGATGCGTGGATACAAAATGTATGCTATGAAATATTTAATAGTTTTCACTAAAGCAAGTGCCTGTTTTTCCATTATGTTGTACTTTAGTGTAGCATCTATCAAAGATTTGTTGAAAAATGCAATAGGTTGCTCATATCCTTGATCATTCTTTTGCAACAAGACTGTTGCAATAGTATGTTCTGAAGCAAAAGAAAAAATTATAAAATATTTTTGAAAATCTGGACTAATGAGGACTGGTGTTGTGGTAAGGGCTTCTTTGATGGCCTCAAAAGACTGTTTAGACTCTACTGTCCAATTAAGTGTTGAATCTTTGCTTAACATGTTATTTAGTTCTCTAATTAATTATGCTAAGTTTGAAATGAATCTCCTGAGAAATTTATTTTGCCTAAGAATGACTGTAATTATTTGATGTTTCTGGGATGAGTGATGGTCAGGATTGCCTCTATCCTAGCTGGATCTATTTTAATTCCATCTTTGGATATTATGTGTCCCAAGAGTTTACCTTCTTCTAGACCATAGAGTGTCTTTTTGGGATTTAAGAAAATTCCAAATTTTCTACATTTAATGAAAACTCTTCTTAGGTGATCTAGATGTTCGTTATTTGATTTAGAAAAGACTGTGATGTCATCTTGGTAAACAACTAGAAATTCATGGATTTCTTTAGCAAAAGTTATATCCATAGCTCTTTGGAATGTTTCTCTTGCATTCATTAATCCAAAAGGCATCTTCAAATACATGAAAGTACCCCAAGGAGTGGTAAATGCAGTCTTTGCTTGGTCCTCTGATTGAACTAAGATTTGGTTGTATCCAGAAAATCCATCAAGCAATGAAATTCTGGATGAGCCTACTACCCTCTTAAGAATGTGGTCCATTTTTGGGAGAGGATCATTGTCTTTTAATGAGACTTTGTTCAAGTTTATAAAATCAACACAGAGTCTGGTTTCTCCTGTTTTCTTCCTAGTAGTGACAAAATTAGAGACCTAATTTGAATATCTAATCGGTGCTATGATTTGGCATCATACATCCTTTTTACTTCCTTTTTAATTGATGGCATAAGAACTGGATTAATTCTCCTAAGCTTCTGTTTAAAGGGTTTATGATCTTCTTTGATGGTTATCTTGTGTTGAATTATGCTCGTATCATAAGACTTAAGGTCTTCACAACTCGAGGCAAAGATATCTTGAAACTCTCTGAATAGATTTATATATTTCACTTTTTCATGTGAAGGTAATGCTTCAGATATTTTGATAAGCTTTGTTTTTTCTTCAGTTCCTATGTTACATTCTTCGATATCTGCTCTTAAAGGCTCCATTTTTGGTTTTCTAGCTACATTGTTTGAATGAAACAAATTTTCTAATGGGACTAACCCTTTAGGCAAAAAGTTATTTTTAAGGTTTAGAATTTCAGGATCACCATTCATTATTTCTTATATTTCTACATTTTCTAAGTTATCTATTTATATTTTAGTGAAATTAGTGGGTTTACCTATATCTAAAGCATTTATATCCATCTCACTATCTATGTTATTATCTATTGTACAATCAATATCTATATTACAGTTTTGAAACTCTCCTTCAACATTCATGAAATCATAAATTTGAGAATCTTGTGAGAAAATCTACCAATATTTCAAATTGTCAAGTATAATAAGCCTATGTCTCACTTCTGCAGTGTACTGGTGGTTGGGCTGAAAAGGCAATTTGCAGGTACCAGCAAAAGTGTCCAGACTGTGAGCTTGCATATTCTGTTTCCTAAGAATGGTAGCAAAATCAGTTTCCAGAAGGCCTTTAACCAAAATTAGGACAGTCTCTCTATATTGGCCAAGTCTGGGATTGTTCATAGAGTATTCACCTTTGATTTGTTTAATAATCAATTATGAGTCTCCCATGGTAAAAACTCTCTTGGCTCCAGGTTTTCTGACCATTTGTAGTCCTAAGATTAGAGATTCATATTCTGCCATGTTGTTTGTGCATTTAAAGTTTAATCTAAATGCATGACCTTCAGAATGATTATTTTCCATGTTGTGAATCCAAACTCCTACACCTGCTCCTAATCTATTCACAGAGCCATCAAAATCTAAATGCCATAGGGACTCATGAAAAACATTTTCACTAGAAAGAGCTTTGTATTTTTCTTCTACAGCTGTGATTTCATTTTTGTCATTGTCTGAATTGTACAAGATAAAAGAGTCCATATCAGAATTCTTGGAGCATATAGGGAAATTCTGCGGTTTTTCTGCACTACTAACCATGTATTTCATTAATGTTTCTCTGTAAAGTTTCATTTGTTGAACAAAAATAAAGATGGTGGCATATGACATATGTAACTGTAAAGATCCTTGCAATTTTGCTCCCCATGAGCGAGATAACAACATTCCATACTTGGGTAGGATATCAACAACTACTATGTCCATGATAATACTCTTTGTTGGGCACTGGATTAGAGTCACACACAAATCTTTAATTTGGCCAAGGCATTTGACTTGTCTAGAATCAAAGGAAAAAAGGTACTTGTATGGTCTGGTGATATCTAAGTTTAGTCTCTCCATGATTGCTTTTAGCATTAAGTTATGGGATGCCTCTGAGTCTAGCATAGCATTATGTAATATTTTATCATGAACTTCAAGCTAATGTAGAAAGGAGGAATACCCCCCTTGCTGATGTGTGCCATTTAGTTCAGGACCAAACAATAACTCAGGTTGATCATCATTCAAATTCACAACATCCCCTCCTTCACCCATATTTAATGTTTAAGTGATTTTTTCTCTATATGATTCATGTTCACTATCTCGTTCAAAGGAATTGATATTTTCAACTTGGCTATCTCATTCTTAATGTTAAATGGAATTTGAGTTTTTCTTGATTGAATGAGATCTTCCTTAGTAAATGTGGTCTGTGTATTTTTATCTTGTTTTTCAGTACTTGGCAGTTCAGTTTGTGTTTCTGCAGTTTGGTTTTGAATTCTCTTATTTGGAATGATTTGAGTAACAGTTTCAGTTTGAATTTCAGATGAGGTTATATCTACAATTTTTGGGCTGGAAGTCTCTTGAGTTCCCCTAGGGAGAATTTGTAGAACTGTGGTCACAGGAGCTTCTGTTATATTTTTAGTTTGGGTTTAGATTTATCTCTTAGTGGGAATTTCATTATTCTTTTTACTTCTAAGGCTGTACTGTTTATGAACCTCATATATAGCAGATTCATAACCTTATTTAAAGTCGAAGGACTCTCCATATTCTAATTGTAATTGTTGCAGCATGTACAATTCTTGTTCTTCCTGAGTAAGAAAAACAACATCTTCATTTTTAATCCCTAATAGGTTTATCCAGGTGTCATCCTCTCCTTCATGATTTTGTGAACCCTCAACATAGTTTTCCTGGAAGGGTGGCCTAATTTGCTAATTTGGTATAAAAATTTTTCTAGTGTTAGGATTCTTCCTAAAGTTGGGGTTTCTTATTGGGGGTGGCTGTTGATTCTCCCACTGATTTTTTATTTCCATGTTTTCTAATCTATCCATTATTCTTTTTACAATCTTTGCTAAACTATCTATATTACCATCTGAAGTAGAATTTTCCTCTTTAATAACAACTCTTTTTTCATTTCTCATCCTAGCTTTCTTAGCTAATAGATTGGCTTCTACACTAACAACATTACTTTGCATTCGTTCCAATGTTTTAGGGTTTCTTTCCCTTAATTGGTATGACATATCAATATCAAAACCATCAGGGAATTTGATTAATGCCAGGTCCGACGAAGGTTTAATATTAGCAAGGATTGCATTATAGATGCTATTGAACCTAGTACAATAATCCTGAACTGATTCATTAGGAGCTCTTCTAATGTTATCATATTCAAGTAGTATTTGCAAAGGGTTTTTCTTTCTTTCCCATATATCAATAAACAATATATGAAAAGCAGCTAAATCTGCAATACGATTAGTAGGTAAACCCTTGAACCATTTCTTTACATCTCCTGTCAATGTTTGGGCAAATAACCTCATTTGGACATCAAACTCATCAATCTCATGCAATTCAAAATAGTCAGTCATTTTATTCACATGCTATTGAACAGTATACTGACTAGTAGCATCAAATAAAAAGATTTTGCTTTGGTAATCTTGGGGCATGGGATGTAATTGGGCTAGTAAAACCAAAGGTGCATATCTGTCTGCTATGGTTGAAATTTTGGTTTGAATGTGGGGCAAAGTAGTGGTGCTATCAGAAGGACTTGAAATGGGTGTAGATGAACTAGATGAACTTGAGGTGTTCGGTTGGAGAGGAAACTGAGGCATCAATGGTTTAGGGGAATGAACTGTGGTGGATATTATGGGTGAGGTGGTAGTAAATGAAGGTGTATTACAATATTTGAAGATTCCGCAGAAAGTTCATAGGCAACAACAGTGAGGGCAATTAATTCAACTGATTGTTGAAGATAAGCATCATCAATATGGCTAATAAAGGTTGAGGTTAAAGCTTCTAGTTTATTGAAAGTATTCAAAACAAGTTGATCTAAATCTAGATGTATAGGCACCTTTTTTGACTCAATAAATTGAATGAAATTAGGGTCTATTACAGTTTCATGAATTGAATTTTCTGATTTGGTTCTAAATAATGAAAGCTCAAATGACAAGTCAAATTGAATGTCCTCTAAACTTGATAATTCCTTGGGGAGTGAATTTTCTTTTACTAACTGGCTACTACTTGCTTGAGTTTCTACCTTTTTTGGTTTTCTTAAAATTTTGTCAGGGCCATCAACTATTGTAGCAGGGTTTGGATCTGGATTTGCCTTGGTATAGTGAGTCTTTTTGGGAGCCATAATTTTTTATTTTTTAATTGTTTTTTGTGAAATTTTTAAACAACTCAAAAAATGACCTGAAGGGGCAAAAGAGAGATTTAATATTTCCTTAAAGTTATATTACACTGAGGATTGAGTTCCCCAGTATGGTCGCCAATATGTTATCACTCCAAAGTTTCTTTTGAGTTGTTAGGAGACAAATTCTGAAATAAATCTCCAGTTAATTCATTCACTTTAGATAACATTTAAGTTTGTGAAATACATAAGAAAATAACAAATTTGACAAAGAAAATACTTCACTGTAATAGCTCAACACATGAATACTGTAGTGCAATTTCTTTATTAGTTAGTCCAGTATGCTAACTTGAAAAAATTGGTACAATAACCCTCAGGTTTCTAATCAATACAACTCTACAAATGTATAACAATCCACCTTCAATACTTCGAATTATGAAGTATTTATACAAAAATAGTTTACAAAATATCCCAAACTGTCTTGAGAATTAATCTAGGAGAAAGAAATATCTTCATGCAAGGAGATAGAGACAGATGTTCAACTGTTGTATGTTGTCCCTATTTATTAGGTTATGATGTCTTTATGCTCTGATATTTTGCTATTTATTCTCTGTGTTGCTGTTGGTCTTCATGCTGGCTATTCTTTGTACTTTGACCTCTCAATTGATACACTTTCACCTGGCTGATTTGTCATTTTCCTTTCATTATGTTGTTTTCACCTTTACTGTGCATTTTTACATTTTGACTATGCATTTTACAGAAAGACATTTAACTTCTCCCATGTGTCTACATCTGGTAATTGAATATTTACCATCTTCTTGGAGATTTCATCTGCCTCTATGTATTTGGAAAAAGTGGGTTTATTACTTGGAGGTAAAACAGGTTCTCAAAGATCTGATATAGAACCTTTCGAGTAGGCATCCCCTTCATAGAGGAAGTATTTACCTGATCCTTTGCCACCTCTCTTATTCTCCTGTTGTAGTCCTTGTGTGGCATTAATTTATCATTTATCACTAAGGGATTGGGTAGAGCCTTTTGCCTCAAAACATCAAACTTTACCATGAACCTGTCTATAGCCAGTTGCATGGTTTGGCATTTGTCCTCCAGGTTTAACATCAAATTCCTCTTGGTGAGGACCTTTTTCACCTCCAGTATTGTGCCTGTACTGTCAACTATGTCCAATTCCTACAATTTATATTTGTTTTTGGAGTTCAGGAAATGGATTAATCTAGTGGCTTCTTCTAGCATGTCTCCCAGTTCAGCCTTAAATCTGTGAATGGCTTATGTAGCTTCTTTGACTGTCATTTTTTTCAAAGATGACTTGAATGGATGGCTAAATATCATTGACAGAGTTAATGATATTGGCCCATAATTGTTCCTTAGCTTGGCCAAGTGGCTTCTTTAATGTTAACTCTTTCTCTAAGCTTTTTATCCTCTCACTCATCCTGGTTGATTTTTGTACTTCCTCTTTGTGCATAATCTATGCAAGCTTACTATCATTCTCTAGACTTGTTATCTTTTCCTTAAGCTTGTTTATTTTTGTGGTCTAAATGGACATGTCTTCCATTGCCTTGACCAACTTACTAGCCTCATCACCTGGCTAGGTAGATGTTGTTGTCGAACCTGTTGCTGATGTAGACATTGTTGAAGCTAGGAGGGTTGTATCCAGTGGAGCTGTAGGAGCCAATGAAGCTACCAAGGTTGATGGTACCGCTGTAGTGACTGTTGGAATGAAAGTGGTAGGGGCATTCTAAAGGCTGGTATGTTTTAGCTGTATCAAGTTGTCCAACTCCTTCTCCTTCTCTTTTAATTGATCATTATGTTGCAAAACTAGGTCCATCATTTCTTCCTGATGTGTTTGGATTTCTAAGACATCTTTTGTCTGTGGGTGCTCTGAATGAGGCAATTTGAGTTGTTTTTTGAGAGCAACAATGTCCTCATTATTTTTCTTTATCAACTTCTCAACAACCTTGATATCATTGGGATCATGTCCCAACTCAATCACCAAGTCTTCTAGTGACTTGATTCTGTTGTCCTTGGCTTGTGAGGAGGCCTTTTCCAGCTTGAACTATGCAATGATGCTATCTAATGAAATTTGTAGTTTGTGTGCAGTCATATCTTTACCTGTCAAGGTGGAATAGATCATCTCACCTGCCTGCTTGTGAAACTCAATTTGGTTAACGGGATGAACACCCCTGGCCAAAACCTCAAATTTTGTTTTGCTATAGTCTGCTGATGTTTTTGGCTATTGGATTGTAGGTTGCATAAATGTCATCCGCATTTTCCCTATTTTGATGTCGAAGGCTGACATTAATCTGCTTTGATTTGGAGGTGTCTTCTTGAAGTATTGAGCATAAGTCTCAGCCTTCAGTTTCTCATTTCTCAACTTAATTTCCTTGTATCTATCTGTTATGAAACCAGCTCACAAAAAGATAGAAAAGATAGATCAACGCCTTAGAAATAAGCCTCTTTGAGGGGGCAACCTCCTTTACATTACACAAATGAACAATTCTTAGATGATTCAAATGACAAAACTCCTTTCTATATATATGAGTCTACGGGGTCATAATATAACCAAGCCGACCTAACAATAACAATATAAAGGCACAAAAATAACAATAGAGGGATTCTATTGGGCACAATAATAACAATATAGGGACAATAGGGGCACAATAATAACAATAACGGATACAATGACAATAGTAATGGGGGGATCACTAATATTATAGGTTCCTAACGCACCCCTCTCTTTCAAAAAAGTGTTTTCCTCAACGCTTGAGTAGTTCAGGATGCTTCTATATAAAATTCTCACCCTCCCATTGGAATCTTCAACGGGTAAGTTCTTCCATTTGATGAGATGCTTTGAAATTGATATATTTCGTAGTTGTTAAGTTCTTGTTTTTTTGACTGCTTCAGGTTCCAATATGATTTTTCCTTCTTCACCAAGTTCTGGCAATATTGTCTAAACTGGAAGCTTGTCACCTATAACCTTCTTTAAACATAAAACATGAAAAACTAGGTGCACTCGAGAAGCTGCAGGAAGCTCCAATTTGTATGCCATAGTACCTATCTTTTGTAACACCTTCTATGGACCATAATACTTTGGTGATAATTTGTTATCCTTCTTAGCTTGCTTGAGGGACATTTGTTTATATGGCTGTAGCTGTAGGAATACCTAATCACCTACATCAAAACTTCTTTCGCTGCGATGTTGATATTCCTGCTGTTTCATTCTATTCTGTGCCAAGGTGAGGTTATCCTTTAAGAGTTGGAGAACTTGTTGTTGATGCTCGATGTGATCTTCCACTGTTTGAACCTTATAATTTTCTCTTCAATATGATGTGATGGATGGTGGATGATATCCATAAAGTGCCATAAATGGGGTCATTTTTGTTGTAGTATGGAATGAAGTGTTATACCACCATTCATCCAGAGGAAAGCATTTGACCCATTGTGTCTGTTTATCAGATACAAAGAAACGAAGATATCCTTCCAAACATTTGTTTACTATCTCAGTTTGCCCATCAAATTGAGGATGATAAGATGCGTTGTGAGCTAACTGAGTACCAAGACAAGAAAATAATTATGTCCAAAAATTTCCAATGAAAATGGGATCTCTGTCACTTACAATAATCTTTGGGTTTCCATGTAGCTTTTGAATTGTTTCCATAAATGCAGTAGAAACTGTACTCGCTTTAAATGGATGAGATAATGCACAAAAGTGTGCATACTTGGTAAGTCTGTCCACTACCACCATGATAACACTCTTTCCTTCAGAATTGGGTAAACCTATGATAAAATGCATTGAAACCTCCTCCCAATGTTGGATTGGAATGGATAAAGGTTGTAATAGTCCTGGAGTCTTAATTGTTTCAACTTTATTTTGTTGGCAAACAAAAAATTCCACCACAAACTTTTGAATATCCGATTTATGGCCATCCCAAAAAAAATCCTTCTTAACCCTGTGGTAGGTTTTTAGAAATCTTGAGTGTCCTCCTAAGGGAGAGGTGTGCAATTCCTTGAGAATCTTTTGTTTGAGTTGGGAATTCTTACATAGGTATACCCGATCCTTGTACCATAATGAATCATTTTGCCAGATAAATGTATCAGATGTACTGGGATCTTCTTGTATCTTTTGAATGAGTGCCCACACTTCCTCGTCATTCTTGCATTCATCCCTTGCTTCATTTATCCAATCTGGTTGGATAATAGAAATAGCGCAAAGAAATGCTTCCACATCCTCATCCTTTCTTGAGAGTAAATCTACCACAAAATTTTGCTTCCCTTTTTTGTAGATGATTTCAAAGTCATAACCCAACATCTTTTTGACCCATTTTTGCTACTTTTCTGAAGATAATATTTGTTCTAAAAAGTATTTAAGACTATCATGATCTGTTTTTACCTTGAAGTGTCTTCCCATTAGTTAGGGTTGCCATTTCTTAAGTGCATGTAGTATTGCCAACATTTCCTTCTCATAAATAGATTTGTGTAAATACTTTCCTTTGATTGGATGACTTTTGAAAGCAATGGGTCTTTCTTCTTGCATTGAAACAACACTGATTCCATTCCCTGAGGCATCACATTCCACAATAAAGGTTTTTGTGAAGTCCGGTGTAGCTAAGACTGGTGCTTGGCACATTTCCTCTTTAAGATGTTCAAAGGCCTTCGTTGCTTCTCGAGTCCATGAAAAAGCATCTTTCTTCAATAATGTTGTTAGAGGTGCTACTATTCTCCCATAATTCTTAACAAACTTGCGATAATACCCTGTCAACCCGAGAAATCCTCGTAGATGCTTTATGGATGTGGGGATTCTCCATTCCTTAATGGCTTTAATTTTGCTAGGGTCTACATTAACTCCTTCATGAGATACAATATGACCTAGATATTCCACCTCTTGTACTCCAAAGAAACGTTTGGATCTTTTTGCATATAATTGTTTTTCCTCCAATAGTTATGCACCCTGTCAACATGTTCAACATGATCCTTCCAAGACTTGTTGTAGATTAGTATATCATCAAAAAATACTAACACAAAATTTCTAAGGAATGGTTTGAAAATTGAATTCATCAAACCTTGAAATGTTGAACGTGCATTGGTAAGGCCAAAAGGCATGACCAAAAATTCATAATGACCCTCATGAGTTCTAAATGTTGTCCTCGAAATGTCTTCAATCTTCATTCTGATTTGATGATATCCTGAACGAAGATCCAACTTGGTGAAGTAAATTGATCCATGCAATTCATCCAGTAATTCATCAATGACAGGAATGGGGAACTTATCTTTAATAGTGAGCTTGTTGATCTCCCTATAATCTGGACACAAGCACCATGATCCATCATTCTTGTGTACCAATACTACTGGAGCAGAGAAAGAACTTTGACTCGGTTGAATTATACCAGCCTCTAGCATTTCTGCAACCATACGTTCAATTTCATTCTTTTGATATCTGTACGGCCTGATATTTGGAGGAACACTTCCTGGAATCAGATGAATAGCATGATCATGATTACGCATAGGTGGGAGACATTTGGGAGTCTCAAATACCTTGGAATGATTGTCCAGGACTTTTTAGAGATCTGGAGAAATAGATGATTCCGATGTGGAAACATCTAGTGAGCATAATTGTGCAATTACACCTCTTTGCTCCTTTTTTAGAAGCTTTGTCATACCATTAGAGCTGATTATCTTTCCTGGTTTCCCTGCAATA
>APFE030158632.1:2096-44468 GCA_000404065.3 Pinus taeda
AAAATAAAATTAATTAATAATTATGAATCAATCAGGGCGACATTAAAAATAAAAACAAAAAGATATCAAATATTTTTCTAAACAACTATTAATAGCTCCATAATTTTCACGACTCTCTCTTCTCAAAATACATATCTCATTACCCTGATGATGGACTCACCTAGCTAGTCCGAAACGTTGGTTTCATAAATTGTTCACATGTTTTTCCACTAGCATAAAAAACAAGCTTGTCTAACCTTACAGCCTACAACTCTAATACCACTTGATCCGATAATCACCCTATGAATGACATTAGCTGAAGATTTATTAAACAAAGGTATTACAGACTCATGTGCTGGTGTGTGTTCTGCGTTATTGAAGCAACGGATCGATCAGATTGCCAACACACAAACATTTAAATGGAAAGACAATAGAGAAATACAATAAGCAAACACAAAGACACAAGAATTTTAATAAGGAGTTCACCCTATTCTCCAGGGCTACATCTCTAGTCCAGCTTTCAATGGTGGCCTTGTTTTATTGTGTCTTTAAGCAAAGAATTACAATACAGGGACTCAATGTGAGTTCCCCTAAAGCAGGTTTGCTTGGCAGGGTGGTTCTTGGATTCCTCAAACCACTGGAGTACACAGACTCTTCTTCTTTGTACCAGCTCTGTGACCTTCTGGTCTACAGTGGAAAGAGCCAAATGTGGTGCTCAGTCCGGACAGATTCCTCGATGGGATGGATTGAATCTCTCAAGCTATATGGTGCTCGATGCTGCTGTTGGTTAGCTCGACCCTCTTTCTCTTTTTGCTTTTGCTTTACTTCCTTCTTCTCTAGTTTCTGTCTCTTAGTGTTCAGTCCTCCTCTCGGGGTTCACTCTGACTGACTCCAAAAAACTCAACTGTGTATTCTCTCTCTTTTCATAGCTTTTAGCCATTCGTTCCCGCGCTTGCTCGGTTCCTCTTCTACCTTTGTCGATTCACCTTCTGCAGCTGCGCTTTCAGTTCCCTGTTCAGTGTCATCATCAACGCTCAGGGAGTGGCCATGTGTCCTCCTCTAAATGGTGCTAGCCTGCTTCATCGGTTTGTTTTCTTCGGTTACGTTGTGGATGAAGTCTTTCCTCCACCGTGGCAGTCAAACGAACTCCAAATCTTTCTAAAACGTGGTGTATTCCCTTGTCAATTCCGCTTCCTCCATCGGGCGCGATCTCAGTCGTCCGATCTAGGTCCCCCAGATCCAACATCATACGCACATCCCACACGGTTGACTTTCTCGACCGATAGCACACGATCAATGGCAGTTTTCTCTCACCTCTGCTTGCCACGCGTCGATCGATGTATGGGATCGCTCCAATTTCTCCAGAACCACTTACCATTTGAGGGCACCCTAATCAATATCGCCGGTTTTTCGGAGCGTGGGTCCCACCTTGTCCTTCAGAGCTTTTTTCACGTTTCACTCGTGGTTTTCCAGCTTCCCATGTGTCCGTGTGCTTGAGGCTTCCTCCTTCACGGCCCTGTTTGCCTAGCGATGCGCGATTAAGCGCTAATCACGCATCAAAAAATCACCTCCTTTTCCCAATCTGGGGCTCTCAGGGGCTACTTTGACCTCCTGAACAATCTCCATGGGCCTCGGTCAGTGCACTTTGACCAAGGTCCTTGTCGTTCCACATTGGCTGCCATTGCCACTGGTTCAGGTTGTTTTTGATCACTGTTTCGAATTCTTTAGAGATTTGTCCCAACCTGATACAGTCATGGTTCTTTGACAGTCTTCTATGGATCCAATTCAGATCATGGTTTCATCCTAGTAAACCTTGATTGAGAAAAAACTATGCTTTCCTGCAGATTGGAATTTTCTTGTACCAACACCATTGTTGAATATGAAGCATTGGTACAAGGATTACAGAAGGCCATTAGTCTTGATGTCAAATATCTTAATTTTTTGGTGATTCATAGATTGTAATAAAAAAAGTTTGGAACAACATTCATTGTTTTTCCAATCACCTTAAACATTAACAATATTTGATTCAAGATCTAACTTCCCATTTCACTACATTCAATATAACTCTGTCCCGAGATTACAATAATAGTGCAGACCTCCCAACCAATGTTGCCTCTAAGCTCATTCCACCTAAATATTTAGTCCCGATAGATTTTCGATTGAATTAATTTTTCACCCTTCCATTCTAGAAAACATAAATAATTTGTGTGTGTTTTACGATGACAATGACATCCTAAGTTTTCTGACATTTGAAGGACCTTACTCTAACATGATCATTGATCAAGATGAGCATAATAAGAAGCTAAATAGATATTCTGAGGAAAAATCTTTGCCTTAACCTGTAGTGAAATTGAAAAATTTGTATCATCTAAAAGATAGATTTAAAAGGGTTACCAATTCAAAACTTCATATCTCTACTTTGAGATTTGAATTGGTTAACTTAGGTTTCGATCATAAGCCTCAAATCATCAATTTAGGCCTTGGAATTTCACCAGATGAAAGATCTACTTTCATACATGTATTGAAAATATACAAGGATGTATTTTCTTGGAGTTATGATGGTCTTAAATCCTATGACACATCTATCATTCAACAATATATACCTATGCTACTAGATGTAAAGCCAATTCAGCAAAAACTTAGAAAGATTCACCCACTATTGAAGCTCAAATTAACACCGAGCTAAATCATCTACTCAAATCCAAAATCATTTTCCTAGTTAGACATTCCAAGTAGGTTTTGAATCTTGTTCCAATCAGGAAAAAGAATGGAGACATTCAAATTTGCACAGATTTTAGGAACTTAAATAAAGCATGTGAAAAGGATAACTTTCCTTTGCCTCCGATGGAACAAATTTTTCAATTTGTTGTAGGTTCTGAACTAATGTCTTTGCTATATGGTTTTGAGGTTATAATCAAATCCTCATCCATCCTGAAGATAGACTTAAAACCACATTTATAACCAAATGGGGAACATATGCTTATCAAAAGATGCCTTTTGGATTAATTAATGCTAGAGCTACATTCCAAAGAGAAATGGATATTGTTAGGACCTCATTTTGTCTCTTTCTGACTATACATTTTGTTATAATGTCACCCTTTTCAACCCATATTTAAAAGTCCTTGTTAGTGTTTTGACCCAATTATTCCAAAGGTATGCAGTGATTCTTCTCATCACTATACGTTTAATTATTTAACATATAATCATGCTATCTTCATAGTTAAGCTTTGAATTGTTAGTTCTTGAAACAGTTAAAGATTGATGTGCAGTCCGCGTTGCTAAAACTGCCCGGAATTTGCAAGACTATTTTTGCAGTTGCTGAAACAGCAAGAACGACATGCAAATCTCAAAGCTGAAACAGTTGAGATTTTCGTTCCAAATTTGACAGCAACAGATGAACCAGATCGATCACCGAGGAAGCTGTTACATTGGATGTAACGTCCATGATCTAAAGACAGTATTGTTGTAACAACATTTTGTTGACGGGAATTAATTTCCCTATTTTTGTATAATGGGTTAAACAGAAGTTTGCAATGTAAATATTTTGTAATAGATGTCTCCTCTTTATAAAGAGGAGACATCTAATTAGAGGGGGGATGAACAGAATGTGAAATATGTTGAGTTGAAGAGACAGGACTGGAATCTTTTCTTTCTGTAACATGACATATTGATGGATGAATAAAACTCTTGTTCTGAACATCTTTTTCTAGTTCTCGTCTCCTGGGGAATCTTGTGAGAAGGACAGGGCCCACCTTCATCACAAGATTCACCCATTATATTTCTTTGCAGTGTGTGAGTGTGTGTTTTATTCATACCTTGTTAACAAGTACTGTTTTCTGGATATTGTTTTACCTTTGCTGAAACTTTGTTCCTTTCTTAATCAATTGTTGCATTGGTTAAAGTTATTTCATGAGTGTCTTACCGGTGATTAATTTTACAGAGTGAATCGGCGAGCTAGATAAATAGAGGCAAGTGCTGAAGGTTCCCATTTTGGGGATAGGGTCCTGATTCTCTGTTACAACATAGCCATTGTTTTCTTTTGCAGAATTGTTCCTTTATGTTGAATTGTTCCTTGAATGAATTTAAGTATCTCTTAATGGATATCTGCAATAGAGTATATTTGCTGTAACACAAAGTGGAGCTTCAGTTATTAAAGCAAGGTGTGATTCGTTTGTACTACAACTTTTAGTGCTTTTAAGATTGAGTACATATAGTACGCATTCACCTTTGAAATAACCAGACTTCCCCGGGTTGACAATTTATGTAGCACTTTAATCAACAATTAAAGTGACCAACAGATATTGCCTTCAAGGTTTTGATCAATAAATCAGTTGGTGTGTATGTTATAGGCCATTTTGTCACATCCATTCAATGAGCCTCCTAATGGTATCAATTAAAATCTTATTCTCCCTTGTCACCATCTTGCAAAAAACCCTATGCATGTGCCTTTCATTTCCCAAAGTTTGACCCCTAAACTACTTCATATGAGCCGATTTGAGGACCAACGCTCCTTGTAAGCCTACTAGCGTGTGTTCACCAATAGGTTGCCCCACTATGGCCTGCGTTGGTCACTAGTAGGTTACTCCCCTTTACACCTGCATTGGTTCTAGAAATTCGGGAAAATGATTGGGATTTCAAAAGCTTCCACTTCTAGGAGTTTCCAGAAGTTGTTTCAACTACTTACCTTGGATAGAACATTCAGATCCTATCCTTCCCTACATTATATTTTTCATCACTTCTCCTTTGATCCTTTCCCTCCATCAAAGGTGGATCTATTACCCTAGATTGGTAATTGGAAAAGAACTTCCATCTTACCATACTTCTCTATATATTCCCGACCTTCTATGTGGTTGGGGGTTGGCTTTTGGAGAGTGATTTTTCCCTGATGTTGTTTTAGTGAGTGGTCATCATCTCATACATTTAAAGTGATTGGAGGTGCATATTGTGACAAGGAAAGGACAAGTTAACAACTTGGAGGATCTCTTCTACAAGATCAACTACTACTTATGGTTGTAATCTCCTTCCATTTATATTAATGTAAAGAATTAATTGTTTTCATATATGTGATTTTGTCATTTCACTTATTTCAACACCACGTTGGTCTATTGAATGAAGTACTTAGATCAGACTACATAGATATCGTAGTTTCTTGGTTTTTGTTATCTGATTTACAAGTTCTAATTTCGACAACTAGAGCTGGGTTTGGAGCTTCCAAGCTAAATAAGGAGCAAAGTGTGTGAAGGATTCCAGGTAGGCCTCACTCCATCATATATTTACTTTAAGGAAAAACATTGTGTTCCTTGTCTCTCTGTTGTTCTAGATTAGCCACTGACCTAGGGGAGATAATTTTTTCCACAATTGTAAATCCTGTATAACAAATTGGTGACTCCACTAGGGAATGGAGTATATGCTTGGTGGTATCCTTATCCATTGTGTTTGATTACCTCCTTAACATACCTTTGTTGTATTATCCAACCAAGAACAGAGCTAGGAAGTGATTTCATTGAACCTTTTTTCAAATGTTTGTGTCGAAAACCTCTTTCCTGAGCCCAACGCACCCCCTGTTCCTTTAACAGAGTGTTGTACCTCACCCTGGCCCACTCTACACCACCATTACAATGCACTGGTGCCTCTTCTGTACCAGCATTGGACCCTGTTTTTGCATGAGTTTTTCCCTGGTTCTTAAGCCTACATTTGGTCAGCCTACTTATGACTGAACTTCCCTAACTCTTTAGTGACTTGTGGTCTCTCTAAAATCCTCCATTTGGTTTTCATTTGTGTTCTTTTCCTTTTGTAAGAATTGGTTTTGGTTTTTCTTTGCTCTTATCACTTCATCGTTTGCAAAATGATTGTGTTTGATTGTTGATCACTTAGATGTCTTGCTGTTCTAGTCCTCTTTCTGAAAAGTGTAATTGAATCACTAATTGAACATTTTCATCTTAGTTTTCTCCATTTCAAAAATTAAGTGTGGTGAAAAGAAAAAAAAATCATTGGCATTTAAGGTTTTGCAGTGCATTAGCATAGGAACAGTTGCATCAAAAAGGAAATTACATATTGAATCTTGTTTGCTACATATTGTGTGTTGCATATTGATTGTTTCATCCCTTTCTTAGCTATATTTTCATTGAAAGAGAAAGGATTTCTATTTTGTCATGCTAGATTTCATTTTAGGATATTCAAGTGACATTCGTGGTGAGCCCTAAAACTAAAACATAATCAAAGATAAACAATAAAATTTATTGAATCAACCTAAGGATAATTTGTAACATTAACGCAAGCATTTATAGGTATAGGCTAGAGACATGTTCTAGCATCATTAAACGTAGAAGATGTCATTATTTTCTAGTGTTTCATCCCAGGGGTGAAATCCCATTCCATGTATGTGAGTGTATAGGATTGTAATCCACATACCTTTGGGTACATTGGTGGCACTCCACGCATGTAAATTATATGGGAACATTTTCATTGAATGGTTACACATTAGAAAACACTACTATGAATTGCACTCCCACTTACTGTCATGTATATTTTGGGAGTCCCCAACAGGTTTCTATCCATCCATAGGTAACCTAGTTTTCCGCATTTTATACTGTGATGCATCGAACACAACATTCGGGGATATTGGCTATCGTACGTTAAGTCCTTGGTTCACCAAGGTGTATATTGCAGTTCACAGTTGCTTGGTAATCCTTTATGCCTAGATTACCCTATTTTTTTTTGTGTTAACAAAATTTATTTCCCAATGTGGAAGAACAAAATCCCCTCCCTATCATTTGTGTAAAATGAAAAATAATCCTCCACCTCCTCCAGAGGCTACTCATAACCATCATCTTAGACATAGGAAAACACAAACTACCGAATCAGGAACATTGTTTTGTCCCTCCATGTGATATTGATTAGCCATAATCATCTGTCCCTTTGAGTTCTGAACCCGAGATCACATTTGTTCTTGTTGGTGACACTGACACAATTAAAATAGAATTCATTGAAACTTTGTTACCTGAGTTCATTCAATCTGACCTTCTTGAGTTAGAAACTTTGTTTCCTGAGGTTATTGAACCTGAGGAGCCTCAACCATATTTACCTAAGTCTTTGGGACCTTCCTCCTCTCTTCCTTTTTCTGAGACAGAACGAATATATCTTCGATTGGACTATGAGCCTCTTCCATACAGACTTATAGGTATTGAAGAGATCCCTCAAGAATATCTGCATCCTACTATTCCTTTTCATTGGAAAGGACTTCATTTTTATCAAACTGATCCTCTTCCATCTCCTCAACCTTAGACACAATCTCCTTTCCCTGATTCTTTGGGCTTACCCACGGACTTCACGAGGAAATCTTCATTGGGATTGTTAACCATGACTGGAACTGATTCAAACTCTCATCCATTTCTACCACTATGTTTTACATATCAAGTGTCTCATCCTCATCTATGTTTGTAACATCACCATAACCTCATTTATATGGTGGCTCATTCATCCCGCTTGGCTATCAGTCATTATCTGGTACCTTTTCTGGTGTGGCTTCCAGTCCTTGGACCTCTCCCATGACATCCAATTCAAGAATAATGTCTCGTACTTCTCTCATGAATGCCACATAGTCTTCTCTTCCTCCATCTAAACCTACAATAGAGAAGCAAGTTGGCCCTTATGTCAGTGGGAAAAGCTACCCTCAACAACCCAACCCTCTTTATGTTGGGTAGCCTCCATTTGAATCATAGTTGCCTCCATCATCCCTTCCTCCCATGGTTGGGGGACAACCTGTTGTTGGTGTACCTCAATATCATAATCTGCCTAGCTATATCCCTTCTCATCCTAGAATGGCTTCTAGTGTTTGGCAACCTACTTTACTCGTACAACCTTGTTCATATTGGGATTGATTGTTGAATTCTAAAACTCTACCTTCTTCATTGCAAATTCCTACCTATTCGTCAACACCTCAACAAGCTTAAATACATGTGAGACAACCTATACAACCCATTCCAATGGTGTCTGGTTCACCCGATATCCTGATTCATCAACTTGTATAAGGTCCCTCACCTTCTCAATCACTTACACAAGGTACTCCTCAAGTTTTCGTAGGCCAAATTATTCAAAAAGTGGCACAATCTCAATCGAACCCTTACTAGGGGGGAATGCAAACCCCAATTGTGAAACAATATTGATCACATCAAGTGCCTTTTCAAGGCTAGCAAATCCAAACTCAACCATTTTAGCAACTTTATCACCATCCTGGATTAGGCAACAAAACCACTTGTATACTCATTATTAGAACCCTCCATATTATGGTAACTAGGTTGCTTATTATCAAAATCCTTCTTATCGAGGAATGTAAGTGCATGTTGCCAAGCCGATCCCTTCATATCTAGGTCATCTGCTTATGGAATTTAATTGACAGTTACCTTTTGTGGCTACTCTTGAGTTACCATATTTAACTTGGCTTACTAATGACCCCATTGCTCATTCACCATGGTGGTTGATTAGTCCCACTAAGTTGCCTTCTGATATCCCAAAGTTCAATGAGAATCCAGGAGAAGACTCGTCGATGCATGTTATAATGTATCATCTATGGTGTTCATCCAATTCAATTAATGATGATTCCACTCAACTCTATCTTTCCAATGAACACTTATGGGTACCACAGCTAAATGGTATATTGAATTACCTAGAGCATCGTTTCATGACTTCATCACTTTAGCCACTACCTTCCTCACATATTTCTAGTTACCCATCAGGTACGAAACAAGAACGGAACTATTGACTAACTTTAAAAAATTGAACTCTACTCACATTTCAGATCACATTCATGAGTGGAGAGATCGTCATTGGTTAGTGAAGACTTATGTTCCCAATTAGTTGTTAGAAGAATGGTTTGTCAAGTATCTATTATCTCCCATAACAGAAGATGTGGCCAAAGGTGGAGTCGTGACCGAAGAGCAAGTTATTTATCATGCTCAATATTTAGATCTGGTCTATACCCAATTGGGCATGCTTTATGATAATATATAAAATTCTTTGAGACCTTTGAATATTGTTCCTCCTCCACCTAGTAAAGTATTTCATCTTATCGATGGCATTATAGGTTCTTCCAGTTCGTAGTCGCTGAGTAAACCATCTGGTATTTCTCTTGTCACTCCTACACAAAACAATCTATCTTATCCTCCTACAGCTTCTACTTTTGAGATAAATGTCATCTTCTTTGATAAAGGCAAGTCTCAACAACAACTTGGGAGCAAGAAGAAAGGTAAAGGTAAGAAAAAGAAATACTCCTCACTGCAGGATAAAAAAAATAAAATCGTATTCCAATGAGAAACAAAAGCCTCGATACCCATGTTTGATTTGTAACAAGGATCACTTTACACATGATTGTTTGCACCATGCTGAAGTGAATCAGTTCCTTAAATAATCCACTTCTCCCACTGTGCTAACCGACTTGTTTCCCAATCAGGAGACCCATATGGTTACCCGGGATGCTTCTTCCTCTAACACGGATTTGATTATTTCCTCCTTAAAGCTAAAATTTGATGTCATGGTGGCCACTCGGAATAAGGACTATGGTAATGTGAATCCACCGAATGGTTAGGCCACTGATCAACCTGCCAATTTAGCACCACCTGCATCTGATCATGTTCCACCTCTAGTTCCTACGAAATTGACTAACAAGATTTTGAAGGGTGTTATCCATACCTTTGCTTTCAACCCTTGTTCAAGATCCGCTCAAAATTACAACATAGTTGAATATTTGGCTTAGTCCCCTTTGGCTATGTCGACTCTTAAGGTGTTGCAAAACCGCCCCACCCAAAATAAGGCCTTGTTGTCAGCTATTGAATGTGCGAATCCATTAGATTCCCGCCGAGTGTTTTTCTCTCATGAAAGCTATACCCCTCGACTTTCGTCTCAGTTAGATTTTATGATCCAGGTTGTTCTCCATGGTAAGAACATTCACCATTCTATTGTGGACGAGGGAACATCGACCTACATCATGTCCTTGTCTTGCTGGAAGGCAATTGGTTGACCCCAATTGAGTCAATATACCACCACATTAAACACATTTGATGGAAGGACATACAAACCCTGTGACATTTTGAATTCCCTCCAAGTGGAATTAGGGGGCAAAGCCATCTCCATTGAATTGTAAGTTATTTATGGGCCTTTGGATTCTAAAATTATACTAGGATGTACATGGGTTTATGTTATGGTTGTCATCATTTCAACTTACTTCCGCATGATTTCCTTTCCTCATAAAGTCAAGATTGTGGCCACAAATTAACTCACCTCTTTCACCTCTAATTCCAATGTTTCTAGAAGTGTACCTTTCGTAGGGGAAGCCCTACATTCCTATCAACATGTTGGAGTTGGTTTATTGAAGGATTCATTGTTTATGGGAACTTTTTCACTTCCTCCCCCCCCCCGACAACTCCTCCACTTTAGTTGCTTGTATCAACATGATATCGTCATCTACAATCCTGGTCGATCCATGGATTGTTCCTAATGGAGATAGCATAAAAAAGTTTGGCGACCAAATTTCGCTTTGCCTTGTTGATAAAGATTATGAAGCTATCTACTTAGCTTATGTGTACCATAATTTCTCTTCGAATAATTGGGTAGATTGGTCACTGGATTAACACCCTTTGATCCTTTCTCGCGTACATTCTCTATTGATGAAAGCATCATGGAGATAATGATGTCAGACAATGCACCATGGGATGAACATCATCACCGTTCCTCCATCCCAAATACCATTGAAGATAAAATTAGTGGTGTATACTTACCTGATTCTGTCGAAACCCTTGCAAATTAAGTTTCCATTCATGAGATCAATTCTAAAAAGAACCTTTCAAATATCAAAGAAACCATTCCTCTTGATGTTTCAATTAAACCAGGAATAGTCGAAAATTTATACATCGGAGCATCTTGCACTTCATCTGGAGTCAATATTTGTTGCGCCCTTTTTCGTGAGTTAAGAGATGTCTTTGCGTAGACATACGAGGAAATTCTAAGTATTGACCCAAATACTATAGTGCACAGAATCAAGATGTAACATGATTCCAAACCCTTCCGACAATGCCTTCGTTGTCGGGAATAATACTGAGAGGGGGTGGCAGGGGGGGGTGAATAAATATTTACAATTCAATAAATTTTCATTTCATAATTAGATTTATATACACTATCAATGAAGTGAACTAGTGTGTGCATGTAATTGTTATTAAGGCAACCAGTGTATAACCAGTGAACTTATGATTATGTTAATTCATCATATGTTGATATTTAATTAGTGCATCAATACTTTATTAAAAAAATAACTATGTGCATTCATAACATAATAAACCATCACACATAAGCAACACACATGAACACCAAGATTTAAGGTGGAAACCCAATGCGGGCGAAAAACCACATGTTGTTTTCTTCTATGTCTTCTTTTAATATAAAGAAAATCTATTTACAATCTTGTATTGGTGCAGACTCATACTAGTATGTAGGCATCCACCTGCAGAAGGCTACAACCTTCTCTTGTTCTCCATCTTCTACTAGAAGGGAGCTACAACCCCTAGCTCTTGTACTAGCCGATATGTTTACAAGTACGTAAACACTGGCCTACAGAAGGCTACGATCTTCTTTCTTCCTCCAGGGACCACGTTTCATAAATTTTTAGACTGGATACTCTTGGTACACAACAACACAATATGAAGGCCACGTTTGATCAAATTTTCACACGGGACCCATTAGTAACATTGAATCTCAAACTCAATAATAATTGCACCAACCAATAATCAGTCAATTTGAATAGTCAGATCACTATCACCGGAATACTGTGCTGAACCTAGAAACATGCATCATCATCCAAAACCAATTGCAACCTCAAAAATCATATGTCAGGATGCATACACTACTTTAATGAAGCCAACCTACATGTATACGCTACTTCCTTTAACCAAACCTGCGTATACCTCCAAAATTACTGAATCATAAAAACCACTGAATTAAAACTATACCAACCAATAACATTATGAAGATCTACTGTCAAATTATAGATATCTAAACATACAGAAGCAAAGATCACCCTTCTCACTTAATCAATCAACCAATCAGACTCAATCTCCTTAAGAATTTAGTTCTACTTTCAAATCTAAGAAGACATCATTGACAGACAACAATAAAACAACAACACTGATCAGATATATTAGTCATTTCTGAACAACATGCTTTTCTTTTGCATACGCTACTTGGTAGTGTCGAACAAGCGTGTATACACCTTCACCAAGGTGAACCAGTGTGTAGATCTACAAATACTAAATTAAAACTTCTCTGCTATTCAAGACTTCAGACATACCCAGATCATAACATTTAAAGAATAAAACATGTGTAAGCAATTAGATCTAGCCCAACCATTATCAGATCATACAATGATAAGTCATTTCAGGTTTCATGATGCTGATCCAACATTGTATCCAAGGTGCACAAAATATTTCAGATCATATCATAATCATAGCTCTTGCAACATAAAATATACTTCCGATAGAAGTATTCCTGAGAAACCCTTTCACTTGCACACTTGGCCCTTTGATCTTTTCCTCCTTATATAGTTTTAGTCTGTCTCAATACCTTAGACCAAAACAAGACTTAGAGCCTGTGGTATTCTTGAATCAAATAATCGTTACTCTACTCAATATTGTGGGCTAATACCATGGTAATGACCCTTGGTATTCTTTTAACCTTAATTTTCCGTCCCATACGTTATTTTTGTTCTGTGAAAGCGTGTGCATACATATACACTCTTTTTGTTCTGTGAGCCATATGTATACGCTAGTTGGACAAGGTGAACATGCGTATACAACTTAAACTAACTTAAAACATCCTTTTTCTTCAACTTCTTGATTCTGATTTGTAGTCATTTGTTCCAACTTTCGGACCTTCTGTACCATTGCCCTGTTATCTCTGAATTGACATGTTACAATGTGAGTTTCCCTTTATCAAATTTGAACTGACTTGTGATTGGGTTTCCATCAAGGACAACACCTGTACCATAATGCCAACAATCTTTGCCTTTGGACTTGATGGAAACCATATTGGTTTTGATTACTTCAAGTTGTAGAACATTTTATAACTATCAAGAAACACCAAAATACTCTCCCCCTTTGACATCAAGGGTAAAGGGCGGACCATGATATTCTCCCCCTTTTAGATACACTATATTGTCCTTTCCCCCCCTGAGTACATGCAGAGTCTACAGAGATATTTGTCAAAAGAATAACATGACTCGATAACTCAACTATGTGAGTATGACCTCCCTATCACCAATGACCCATACATACATCAATCACCCAACAAAGTGGGGATATACCAAATGTTCATACATCACTGAAAAATTGCAATTATTACATCATCTTTCCTATGCATAGTGGGGGTACAAATTACATCATATGTCCAAAAGGACTCATTAATATACTTTGACATAAAGAGACATATTATTACATCATAGGCCTTTACATGACCTTTACAACAAATGATGTGAATATCTGAAACCATAACTCAATTCAGAAACAATGATGCCAATGATACATAATGTTTTTGAAGGCTAATGCTCCCCCCTGAACGTGTGCTACCTGTGTATTTTCAACAAATCATTCATCAAGGCATCTTCATCATTCAAATAAACAACAATGAACAAAGAATATCAGTCAATTATAACCATCAATATCAGATTGAACATCCATGTCAGAAACTAATTTTGAGTCTGACCCACTGTTTTTCTATCAAAAAAACATATACGCTCCTACACCCATAGAAACTCACTTATATACGCAACTCTTCTTCATGAAACTTGCATATAGGAAACATTCCTCTAGAAACTAGATTTAACAACAGGATGATGCAGAAACTACTCCCAGCTTTTGTCTGAGATATTAAAATGTTTCTCTGGGAAGCATTTTGGTAAATATATCAACAACCTGTTCTTTAGAGGGAACATGCTCCAATTTAACTTTTTGTTCAAGCACTTGTTCTCGTAGAAAAGAGTACTTAATGGGGATGTGCTTGCTCTTGGAGTGCATGAGAGGATTTTTCAAAATACTAATGGCACTTGTATTATCACATAGAATGGAGATGGGTGGAGAACATGTGATTTGAATATCTTGTAATGTTTGCATCATCCAAAGTAGTTGTGTGCAGCAAGATGTAGTAGCCACATATTCTGCTTCCACTGTAGATAAAGCAATCGAACTTTGTTTCTTGTTGAACCAAGACACCAATCATGATCCCATATAGAATGCACCTCCACTAGTGTTTTTTCAATCATTAACATTTTCTACCCAATCTGCATCTGTATATGCATGAAGAGTGAGATCTATATTTTTAGGATACCATAGACCATAGTCTTGATTTCCTTGGAGATATTTGAATATTATTTTTACAACTTGAAGATGTGATTCCTTTGGATTGGCTTGGAATCTTCCAACAGATCCTATTGCATGCATGGTATCTGGTCTGCTACCTGTTAAATAGAGTAGACTTCCAATCATAGATCTGTATGCAGGTTGATTTAATAAAGGTGATTCATCGTTAGAACTGAGACTACATCCTGTTACCATTGGAGTACATACTGGTTTAGAATCTTCCATTCTGTCCTTCTTCAAAATCTGCTTGATATATTTAGTTGTGAAAGAAAAATGCCATCTTTTGTTTGATGTACTTGTAGACCAAGAAAATAAGTTACTTCACCAAGTAAATAAATTTCAAATTCTTGCTGCATAACAGAAGCAAAGTTTTGACTCTGTCGATGCCTCAAAAATCGTTGCAATAACCTTAAAGCAGCTCCTTTTCCGTTTGGTGTGGTGGCTCTGATTGGTTTAACTAGGTCCAGTTACCTTCTCCCTATCACTATTGGTTTATGATATATCTTTAACTACCAATAGACAAGGATACCATATCACTTCTTCTTGCTGATCAGGCAAGAGAATGACTCTTAAGCTGATTTGGGTCAACCAAGTCATAACTAAAATTTTGTCTTTTTGAGAAGAGGACTTAAATAATGTAGAAATTACTCTAAATGCAAAATTATTCTATGATGCAAGCAAAGTAAACTAATCTTAATCCTATCTTAATTAGGCAGATATGGATCTAACCCAACCAACAACAAGATATTTAAAGTATTGGGATTTTAAATATGTCTTGTTTATAATGAATATCAAGTTAATGAAGTAGTTCAATTAACTGACATTATGGATACAAAAAAAAATCCTATTGAGACCTATTAACTGAAATAATAAATCAACAACACTCAAGAAGTAGTTCACAAAAATGATATTGATTATCAAATCAATAAATTCAATCATTAAACAATAATACGTGGGAATAGCTCACAACACATTACCATTCAATAAATCAGTTTTTTAAGACAGAATCAGAAATTAATTCATAAGAACGGAGATACATAATAACAACATTGAGACAAATGATCCATATCGAAAAAAGTGCACAAACATGAATAAAATGACACATTATTGTATCATAAAAATGAAACTGATATTTGAAACAATAGTATTAAAAATACCAATTTATTGCATCCATTTCTCTGTCCCTGGTCTCCAACAGCGCTTTACATTGCTTGAACTTCTGCCTTCCAAACTAAAGCCACAATAGTGCAAACTTTGCCCATCATGCATAATTCAAGATACAAAGGAACAATCCTCAATAATCCCCAGATCTGAGATTTTCTCTCCTCTCTCCTACAACTCTAAATTCCTATTACAGAAGTGCTTTAGAAGTCCAAAATTGTAGAGGAGAGTAGCCCCTTTATTACATTCTGCAACCCGCTATTTATAATATTTGCAAAGGAATTCTTGAGAGGAAAGTTTGTTGAAGAAAAATCTGCCTAATTACTTTTATTTGCCCAAAATTCCAATCTTTAATTGCTGGAGCATTCTCATTAATTGATATCTTTTTCTCCATATCTCTTCTATTGTTTTCCTGCAAGAAGAAATCAAAATAAATTAAAATGCAACAATAAAATCAAAATGTTATTGCTGATATTTAAAACAAATCCAATTAAATACAATTAAATAAATAATTGAAAATAAATGTAAGCTTTCTATTGATGCCTGGGATGGTTTAATTGGCCAAGGATATTATTGACGAATGGATCTGCAATTAGAAGAGGCTTGGACAAATGAAAATGCATAAAATAACTCAGAAAATTGATTTTGTTTTAGAAATTCGGAGCTTGATCTTCTGCATGATTTTTGACCCAATTAATGACCAAATCTGTTAGTGAAACCTCTTTAGAAATGTTCTCCTTGATTTTATCTTTCAATGAGTCGTCCTGGGCCTCATTTAGCCAAGTAAAACTCATTCTGTGAGCTTCCAAAGTTGATGAGTCAAATCTGGTATAAATTTGGAATTTCTGTTGCTGAGCTAAAAATCAAAATTTTAATTAAAAATCTAATCCTAAATTAAAATTCTAATTACCTAATAATTAATTCAAATTTAATCATTAATTATGAACTAACTAATTAATTAATAAACTATATATTAATTAATATTTACTAACTAAAATATAACTATTTATAAACTAATTAATATTAATATAAATAATATTTAAATTTAAATTTAATTAGTATTAGATATTAATTAATTTAATTAATAATATATTAATATTAAATATTTTAAACTATTAAAAAAAAATAAACAAACCTACCACTCTACTTTTAACTCATTCGTATGAATGAGTTTTAAAACTCAAAAACAAATGAGTTATGGCACTTTGGTTAGTGCCTTATGCACCTTTGCTTAATCGACGATCGTCATTGGGAGGTGTCGGGTTTCAAAAAATGTGTTATTTAAAAAGGCAGTTGTTTATAATGCGACTTTTTGAAAGCTTTTCCGGTAAGTTTTTCTGGTCAAAGTCCGGCAGCAAATTATTGGAATCGCAAGTTTGATAGCTAGTTTCTGCACAATCAAATCGTCCCAGGGGTTTTTCAGGGTGCTGAATCCAAATATGCAGTTAAAAAACCATTTAAACTGCAACAAATCAAGATTTAACCTCAATTTCTTCTGCCGGATTACGTCATCGGAATCTCCAAAAAGTCGCATTATAGACAACTCCTTTAAAAAGTTTCGATGCGATTACCATATCCGATCCGATGCGATTAAGATTTTTTTATATATTTTTTATTTTATATATATTTTATGTATTAATTTTATTTAAATTAAATAATTATATTAATTTAATTAATTTTAAATTTAATGTTAAACATCAATTTTTATTTTGGCTTTGTTATTATGAATTTTATTTTCTAAATTATAGCTAGTTCGATGATAAAAATAAACTACAGCCACTTCGATGTTTCAGTTTTTGAAATTAGTGATCTATTTTGAAAATTGGAATAAATTACTAAAATCCCGATGCTTCATGATTTGGCTGAAAAATGAAAATGAAAAAAAAATGTTAGTAAGAACTAATTAGGTATTAATATTTAAAATAAATGCATTATTGAACTAATTTATTTATAAAATGCAATATTGTACATTTTATGCGTTTTTAACCTAGACTAGATAAATGATGGGACTTCAAAGGAGTACCACTTTCAAACCAGTGGACAAAATGAAGGGAAACAAGCATCAATGGGAAGCTTATAAAAAATCGATTTTAACAAAGCAATCAAAACAAGAATCCAAAGAAAATAAAAAATTAACAGAAGCGTAGGATAATCGACTAAATAAAAATCCTAAAAGGTGTTTAGCCAAAATTTTGATAGAAAGAGTCCCCATTATTTGAGTTGAACAAGTCAAAAATGGGGGGGTTGTGTTTTTACCACAACAGACTCATAGGTTCTTCATTTCTGCCAAAGACAATAGCATCAACATAAACAAAAATATTTAGCAGTTTATCATTCTCAATCTTTGTGTATAACGTGTTGTCTGCAGATCCTTTTGTGAACCCTTGTTGTTGTAGATATTTGTCAAGACGATAATACCAAGCCCTTGGAGCTTGTTTCAGTCCATATAGAGCCTTTTTGAGTTTGCATACAAGCTTTGCATCATTTCCTAGAATGAATCCTTCTGGTTGTTCAATATAAACTTCTTCTTCTAAATCTCCATTAAGAAATGGAAATTTTACATCCATTTGATAAACTTTGCATTTTGAAAACTTGAAAGAGAAAGAAACATTCTTATGGTTTAAAGTCTGGCAACAGGTGCAAAAGTTTCTTCAAAGTCTATACTTTCTTGTTGATCATACCCTTTACAAACAAGTCTTTCTTTGTTTCTAATAACCTCTCCATTTTCATTCAATTTCTTCTTGAATATCCATTTTTTTCTATAACATTTTTTTCATGTGGTCTAGGAACTAATTCCTAAGTATCATTCTTTTCAATTTGGTCAAGTTCTTCATCCATGACCATAACCCAACATTAATATTTTCTAGCTTCATTAACATTCTGTTGTTCTATGGAGGATAGCAATGTTAGGTAATTAGAAGTTCCTGCAAGATTTTTTCTTATCTGTATTCTAAACCCTTTTTCTCCTAGAATTTGAGATTCTGGATGATTCTTTTGAACATACCTGGATGGAGTCTTTTCCCTTGTCAGTTGTATCTTCTTTTGATGCTTCATTAGTTTCTTCCTCAATATCATTTTGATTTGATACAAGAAAGCATTCAACATCTTCCTCATTGTCATATTCCTTTGTTGATTTCATATGTTCCAGATTTTTTCATGCTTCATCAATTACTACATCAATGCATTCAACAATTTTTCAAACATTTGTATCATTTACTTCTAGATGAATAACCAAGAAGAATTCCTTCATCTACTTTGGGTTCAAACTTACCAAATTTTTCTTCAGTGTTTTTTGTGAAACATTTGCTTCCAAAAACTCTGAAGTGTTTTACAGTAGGAGGCTTACCATATCAAAGTTCATACGGAGTTTGATCACTATCTACCTGAACATTAGCTTTGTTGAGAATATTTACAGTAGTATATGCAGCTTCACCCCAGAAAGTGGCAGGAGTTCCAGATTCATCAAGCATAGCTTGAGCCATTTTTTGAATTGTTTTGTTCATTCTTTCCACCACGCCATTTTGTTGAGGAGTTCTAGCAACAAAGAACTGTCTTTTTAATCCATGTTGTTCACAAAAATAAAAAAATTCATCTGATATAAATTCTCCTCCTCGATCAGATATGAGACATTTGAATTTTAGATCTGATTCATTTTCAACTAAGGCTTTGAATGCTTTAAAATTTTCAAATGCTTCATCTTTATGCTTTAGTAAACCAATCTAGCACATTCTAGAAAAATCATCAATGAATAAAATGAAGTATTCTTCTCCCTGAGGTGACTTTTTCCTTGTTGGCCCACAGAAATCAGTATGAATGAGTTCAAGAGGCTTACTTGTTGATCATTCTTTGTCATTGAAATGAACTCTGGTTTTCTTACCGACTTGACATGGTTTACAGATGGTATTTTTTGGGATGCTGGTATCTGGAAGATCACGAACCGCCTTGAGCCTGAATGCTTTTCTTATCTGAGAAAAGCTTAGATTCCCCAATCTTCTATGCCATTACCAGTTCTCTTATGTTTTTCTTAGATAGAATTATTTTTTACCTCCTTTTAGTATATATAAATTGCTTGGAGTTCTTGTACCTTCGATTATGTTCTTTCTTGTATCAAGCTCATGAACCACACATATGTTTGATCAAAACACAACTTCATTTCCTTGATCAGACATTTGACTGAAACTCATCAAGTTATGCTTTAAACCATCAACATACATAACATTTCTAGCTTTAACCTTTTCTTTCAAATAAACAGAACCTTTACCCTTAATGATAGCTAGTGTGTCATTTCCAAAAGAGATATTCTTTTCCTTTTCCAAAGCATTATATGAAAGGAGTTTATCTTTATCACCTGTCATGTGTTTAGAGCATCCGCTATCAATATACCACTAATTTTCTTTTCCTTATGAAAACAGAGCTATGCCACATCTTTCTGATTGAAATTCCTTCTTTCTCCATACCTTGGATTTTGATGATGTTTTCTCCTTCTGAATTGTTTGCCAAAATTTCCTCTTGCATTCAGATTCTTCATGACCAAAGTTATTGCAAATGACCATTCAATTTCATCTTCAAGAGGAGAAAAGTTATTATAAGAACTTTTCTTGATTCCTATCATGCTCCTTTGTTTTCGTACTTCTTTACTCATGATAGTTTTGTAAGCAACACATTGAGTAGCCTTATGCCCAAAGTTATGGCATGAAAAACATTTTCCATTAAATAAGTTTCTATGATCATAAAATCTTTTGGTATTGTTTACCTTTTGGTTGATGCTTCAATTTGTGTTCACCCTTGGAGTAAAATGAGCATGATTTACCTGAGGAGTACTTTTAGGCTTTTACTGAAGATTAACGCATTATTCACTGGTCTTTGCTGCATCAAGACAACTTCTGGAAATCGTTGATGGGTTTTGTGATTGGGATGTTTCTTCAGTATATCCAAGACCAGTATTTATAAGAGGAGAATGTTGAACCTTGATGATTTCACCTAAAGTTTCTAATCCTTTAGCAAATCTAAGATTAAGAGATTTTGTCTTCTCAAGTTCTTTTCTTAGACCCACTACTTCACATTCTAATTTTTCATTATGTGTTTCTCTTTCAGTGAGTTGATGTGTCAAAGTGTCTATGACCATATTCTTTTCTTCCAACAGATTTTTGAGTTTAGTGATTTCTTCAAGGAAATCTTCCTCTTCTAAGTCATCCATAAAATCATCATTCTCATAAGCCATGAGTAGTTTAAAATATTGTTCAGATACATCTTCATCACTATTAGACAAGTCGTCACTATCTTCATGAGTATAATAACTTATTCTATTAACAAATTGTTTTCTATTACCTTTTGCAGACTCCTTTCTTTTTTCATGATTATCTTTATGAGGACATTTAGCAGCACAATGGCCAACTCTACTACAAGAAAAACATTTGAATGGAAGCTTACCTCTGAATCTCCTGGAACCTTGTTGAAGTTTTTTTACAAAGTTTACCTCATCTTCTTCTGAAATATATCCTGATTCCTTGATATCTTCCTTTTCTTTTCCCTTTGCTGAAGCTTTGAAAGTGGCTTCTCTAACATCTCATGGACCTCCTAGATTGCTTTGAGTTCTTGTACCTTTGATTATGTTCTTTCTTGTATCAAGCTCATGAACCACACATATGTTTGATCGAAACACAACTTCATTTCCTTGATCAGACATTTGACTTAAACTCAACAAGTTATGCTTTAAACCATCAACATACATAACATTTCTAGCTTTAACCTTTTCTTTCAAGTAAACAGAACCTTTACCCTTAATGATAGTTGGTGTGTCTGTTGGAATTATGACACAGGTTTGACACTATGGTACAGGTGTTGTCCTTGATGGCAACTCACTCAAATGGCAGATCAACAATTCAGGCTATCAGAATGAAAGAAAATGAGGTATACGCAGGTTCCTCTTAGAAAAGTTGCGTATATACGCAAAATCACTGATCAAAAGGCGCGTATACGTATACACACACTTTCATGCAGAGAAAAGCGCGTACATGTGGGAAAGCTTATGATTGGTCCATGGTATTTAGTCCGACATATTTGAACCTATGGTTTTGGTCCTTGGTATTGCATACAAAGTATTGAACCCTAGTATTGGGTCCCTAGTATTGGTTTTCAATGGTTTTGGACCATGGTTAAGAAAGGCGTAAGACTATAAAAAGGGAAGGAGATCTTTTAGCAAGGGCATCGATTCAAGTATTGAATATCTGAAGAAGAGCAAGATCAGGAACACTGTGATTGATTATGGTGCAAGAAAGAACCTGAGTGCTAAAAGATGGATAAGTTCTATTGATGAATCAAGACCTTAAGGCTTAAATGGTAGTATCATTGTATGGTTTTTGATCTGTTATATTGGGCGCATGATTAGATCTCTAAATCTGATAAACTAGGTATATTTGATGTCTGAAACTAGAAAAGAGAAAAATTGTCTTGTATAGATCTGTATGCAGGTTCCACACATCAGATGCGCGTATACACGCAGGTTCAACGAAGCAAGACAGCGTATACGCTGGTTGGCATTGATACAACTGCATATGTATGCAGGTTTCTGCACAGTGAAGTAGTGTACATTTCATGAAAGTTGCTTTAACTGCTTCTATTTATTGCTGCAGTGTTCTGGGTTCAGAATTGGTGTCTGGTTATTGTTACTGTTTTTCTGGTTACAACAGTCTGAGAAGTGTTTGGTTGATTCTATATTGGGTCGTACAAAGGAGATTGATTGTTGCAGATATACTTGATGATATTCATGGATCCAGTTTGAAAATTTATGAAACGTGGTCCCTAGAAGAAAGGAGAAGGTTGTAGCCTTCTGTAGGTAGTAGCCTGTGTACTAGTACCTCATCTAGTACAAGAGCTAAGGGGGTTGTAGCTCCCTTCCAAGTGAAGCTGGAGAACGAGAGAAGGTTGTAGCCTTCTACAGGTAGCAGCCTGCGTGCTGGAATAAGATTGCACCAGTACAGAATCATTGTAAAAATAAGTTTCTAATTGAAAGAAGATAGAGACAAATTGCAGCAGGCGGTTTTCACCCACATTGGGTTTCCACCTTATATCTTGTGTTCTTGTGTGTGACTGTCTGCACTATTTTTCTGTTCCTGATTGATATATGGTTCTGACACACAGATTTAAGATTAACATCTGAAGAATAATGAAATTACAAGTCTGTGAGTTATACGTTGTTTTATTTAACTGAAGTTGCGTATATACGCTGGTTTATCTAACTAAAGTAGCGTATACAAATCTATATATGAATTGAAAAATAATTGACTTGATAATACTGATTCACCCCCCCTCTCAGTATTATTTCCAACAATTGGTGTCAGAGCAGGTCCTTCAGAAGAAGAATCTTGACTGCTTGAAGGAAGATCTATCATCATGAGCAACTACGAAAGAGAGACATCCATCCAGCCACCAATTTTTGATGGGAGCAACTTCATCTATTGGAAGGTAAGAACCACAACCTATCTTCAATCTCTTGGCACAAAAGTTTGGGATATTGTGGAAACAAGATATACATTTCCATCAAAAACTCCTATAGATACGGCTGGTAAGAAGCAGTATGAAATAAATGCAAAGGCTATCAATACTCTATTAGGTAGTCTATCTCAATCAGAATTCGTCAAGGTTATGCAGCTCAAAACCCCAAAAGAAATATGGTACAAGATCATTCTGAGCTATGAAGGAGATGAGCAGGTAAAACGAGCAAAACTACAAACTCTTAGAATTCAATATGAAAGTCTCAGAATGCACAATGATGAAAGTGTGGCTAACTATTTCCTACGTATAGATGAGATTGTAAATTGTATGAAAAACTTGGGTGAAGAAATAAAAGAAGTTGTCTTGGTTGAAAAGGTTCTAAGATCTTTGTCTTCTAAGTTTGATTCAAAAGTTTCTACCATAGAAGAAAAACAAAATCTACAGAGTCTTACCATGTCCCAGCTGCACGGAATTCTAACTGCTTACGAAATGAGAAAAGGGGGACCATCAGTCAGGAGAGAAGCCGCATTCAAAGCCTCAGGAAAAGGAGATTACAATGAGTCAGGATATATGTCTGAAGAAGAAGAACAATCAAACTTTGTCTAGAACCTTCAACGAGGAGCTGGAAGATTCAGAGGTAAGCTGCCTTTCAAATGCTTTGCTTATGGAAGAGTCGGCCACTATGCTGCAAAGTGTCCTCATAAAGATAAACTAGACAAAGGTAAGGAACCTGTCATATGGAACAGAAAACAGAACGTAAGTAATAAGAGCTATTATACACATGAAGACAGTGATGGACTTTCAAATAGTGATGAAGATGAACAAGGTAACGGTGATAGACTTTTGATGGCTTTTGAAGGTGATGACTTCTTGGATGCTATAAATGAAGAAGATCTTTATGAAGAAATTTCTAAACTCAAAATTTGTTTAGAAGAAAAGAACATGATTATAGACACTTTGACATTCCAACTTGCTGAAAGAGATAAACATAATGAAGAGTTAGAATGTGAAATTGTGGGACTCAGAAAATAAATAGAGAAAACAAAAGCTCTTAATCTTAGATTTGCTAAAGGATCTGAAACTTTAGATGAGATTATCAAAGTACACCATTCTCCTCTAATCAAGACAAGTCTCATATATTTTGAAGAAATGTCTCAAGTACAGAAGCCATCCACCTCCAAAAGTTATCTTGATGCAATAAGGAGAAGTGAACAGGTTGAAAAGCGACAACAAAAGCATAATGCCGATTACCAGGTAAATCAAGGACCATTTACTTCAAGAATGAACAAAGATTACCAAGTAAATCGGGGGCAATCTACTTCAAGGATGAATAGAAGCTTCAATTGACCATAGGTAAATCATTCTGGCTCAAGAATGGATTTCAATATGAAAGTCTCAGAATGCACAATGATGAAAGTGTGGCTAACTATTTCCTACGTATAGATGAGATTGTAAATTGTATGAAAAACTTGGGTGAAGAAATAAAAGAAGTTGTCTTGGTTGAAAAGGTTCTAAGATCTTTGTCTTCTAAGTTTGATTCAAAAGTTTCTACCATAGAAGAAAAACAAAATCTACAGAGTCTTACCATGTCCCAGCTGCATGGAATTCTAATTGCTTACGAAATGAGAAAAGGGGGACCATCAGTCAGGAGAGAAGCCGCATTCAAAGCCTCAGGAAAAGGAGATTACAATGAGTCAGGATATATGTCTCAAGAAAAAGAACAATCAAACTTTGTCAAGAACCTTCAACGGGGAACTGGAAGATTCAGAGGTAAGCTGCCTTTCAAATGCTTTGCTTGTGGAAGAGTCGGTCACTATGCTGCAAAGTGTCCTCATAAAGATAAACTAGACAAAGGTAAGGAACCTGTCAGATGGAACAGAAAACAGAATGTAAGTAAGAAGAGCTATTATACACATGAAGACAGTGATGGACTTTCAAATAGTGTTGAAGATGAACAAGGTAATGGAGATAGACTTTTGATGGCTTTTGAAGATGATGACTTCTTGGATGCTATAAATGAAGAAGATGTTTATGAAGACATTTTTAAGCTCAAAATTTGTTTAGAAGAAAAGAACATGATTATAGACACTTTGACATTCCAACTTGCTGAAAGAGATAAACACAATGAAGAGTTAGAATGTGAAATTGTGGGACTTAGAAAAGAAATAGAGAAAACAAAAGCTCTTAATCTTAGATTTGCTAAAGGATCTGAAACTTTAGATGAGATTATCAATGTACAACGTTCTCCTCTAATCAAGACAGGTCTCGGATATTTTGAAGAAATGTCTCAAGCACATAAGCCATCCACCTCCAAAATTTACCTTGATGCAACAAGGAGAAGTGAAAAGGTTGAAAATCGACAGCAAAAGCATAATGCAGATTACCAGGTAAATCAGGGACCATTTACTTCAAGAATGATTACCAAGTAAATCGGGGGCAATCTACTTCAAGGATGAATAGAAGCTTCAATTGACCATAGGTAAATCATTCTGGCTCAAGAATGGATTTCAATATGAAAGTCTCTGAATGCACAATGATGAAAGTGTGGCTAACTATTTCCTACGTATAGATGAGATTGTAAATTGTATGAAAAACTTGGGTGAAGAAATAAAAGAAGTTGTCTTGGTTGAAAATGTTCTAAGATCTTTGTCTTCTAAGTTTGATTCAAAAGTTTCTACCATAGAAGAAAAACAAAATCTACAGAGTCATACCATGTCCCAGCTGCACGGAATTCTAACTGCTTACAAAATGAGAAAAGGGGGACCATCATACAGGAGAGAAGCCACATTCAAAGCCTCAAGAAAAGGAGATTATAATGATTCAGGATATATGTCTGAAGAAGAAGAACAATCAAACTATGTCAAGAACCTTCAATGGGGAACTGGAAGATTCAGAGGTAAGTTTCCTTTCAAATGCTTTGCTTGTGGAAGAGTCAGTCACTATGCTGCAAGGTGTCCTCATAAAGATAAACTAGACAAAGGTAAGGAACTTGTCAAATGGAACAGAAAACAGAACGTAAGTAAGAAGAGCTATTATACACATGAAGACAGTGATGGACTTTCAAATAGTGATGAAGATGAACAAGGTAATGGTGATAGACTTTTGATGGCTTTTGAAGATGATGACTTCTTGGATGCTATAAATGAAGAAGATCTTTATGAAGAAATTTCTAAACTGAAAATATGTTTAGAAGAAAAGAACATGATTATAGACACTTTGACATTCCAACTTGCTGAAAGAGATAAACACAATGAAGAGTTAGAATGTGAAATTGTGGGACTTAGAAAAGAAATAGAGAAAAAAAAATATCTTAATCTTAGATTTGCTAAAGGATATGAAACTTTAGATGAGATTATCAAAGTACAACGTTCTCCTCTAATCAAGACAGGTCTCGGATATTTTGAAGAAATGTCTCAAGCACAGAAGCCATCCACCTCCAAAAGTTATCTTGATGCAACAAGGAGAAGTGAACAGGTTGAAAATCGACAACAAAAGCATAATGCAGATTACCAGGTAAATCAGGGACCATTTACTTCAACAATGAACAAAGATTACCAAGTAAATCGGGGGCAATCTACTTCAAGGATGAATAGAGGCTTCAATTGACCACAGGTAAATCATTCTAGCTCAAGAACGGATGTCAATGGAAACTACAGTCAATTGGTTGGTAGGTTTGATAATCGCAGGAATTTCTTCAATGGCCAATGTTTCTCTTGTCATAACTTTGGACATAAAGCTACTCAATGTGTTGCCTACAAGACCATCATGACTAGGGAAGCTCAAAAACAAAGAAGTATGAATGGGATCATGAAAAGGACCTATAATAACTTTTCTGCTTTTGAAAATGAAATAGAATGTTCTATTTGTAACAACTTCGATCATGAAGATTCTGAATGCAGGAGTAGGTTTCGGAAAACAATTCAGAAGGAGCCAGCTTCATTGAGTCCCAAAACATGGAAAAAGAAAGAGCCGCAACCAAAAAGATGTGGGATAGCCTTATATGCAGAAGGACAGGAAAATCAGTGGTACATTGACAGTGGATGCTTGAAACATATGACAGGTGATAAAGAAAAACTTCAGTCATATACTGCCTTAGAAAGGGAAAAGAAGGTCTCATTTGGAAATGACACCCCTGCATTCATAAAAGGTAAAGGTTCTGCTCATTTGAAAAAGAAGGTCAAAGATGGAAATGTTATGTATGTTGATGGCTTAAAGCATAATCTATTGAGTGTCAGTCAAATGTGCAATCAAGGAACTGAGGTAATATTTTGATCAAATGGATGTATTGTCTGTGAGCTTGACACAAGAAAAACAGTGATCGAAGGCATAAGAACTCCAAATAATTTATACATATTCAAAGAAGGAGAGCAACAATGCTATCTAAGCAAGAATGATGAACACTGGCTATGGCACAGAAGATTTGAGCATCTTAGCTTCTCTCAGATAAGGAAAGCATGCAAATATCAGGTGGTTCGTGATCTTCCTGACACCAGAATTCCAGACAATACAATATGCAAATCATGTCAATTTGGTAAGCAAACCAGAACTAATTTCCCTGAGAAGGAAGGATCAGCTAACAGCCAATTGAACTTGTCCACACTGATATATGTGGTCCAACTAGGAAGAGGTCACCTCGAGGAGAAGAGTATTTCATATTGTTCATTGACGACTTTTCAAGGATGTGTTGGATAGGACTCATGAAGTATAAATATGAAGCTTTCGAAAAGTTCAAGTCATTCAAAGCTTTGGTTGAAAACGAATCAGATTGCAGAATCAAATGCCTCAGATCTAATTGAGGAGGGGAATTTACCTCAGATGAATTTTTCGATTTTTGTGAAGAACATGGAATAAGAAGGGAATTCTCTGCTGCAAGGACTCCTCAGCAAAATGGAGTAGTGGAAAGGATGAACAGAACGGTTGAACAAATGGCTCGTACTATGCTTGATGTGTCTGGAACTCCTGCAACCTTTGGGGTGAAGCCCCATTTGCCGCTGTTACTATTCTCAACAAGACAAACATCCGGGTTAACAACACTAGGACTCCTCATGAACTTTGGTATGGCAAGACTCCCACAGTAAAATACTTCAAAATTTTTGGAAGCAAATGCTACATTAAAAGGACTGACCAAAATCTTGGCAAGTTTGAACCTAGATCAGATGAAGTCATTTTACTTGGCTACTCTCCCCACAGCAAAGCTTACAAATGTTACAATAAAAGACTTGGTAAAATTGTTGAAAGTATTGATGTAGTGGTTGACGAAGAAGGGAACACTCCTAGGCAAGTGAAATCTGAAGACTTTGAAGATGGCGAAGACTATCTGTCAACATCAAATCAGATTCATGATTAAGAAGAAACCCATGAGGCACCAGAAGAACAGATAAGGATAGAAGAAAAGACTCCATCTAGATACGTTCAGAAAAATCATCCAGAATCTCAAATTTTGGGGCAGAAAGAGGCAGGTGTACAAATAAGGAGAACCATTTCAGAAGCTTCAAGCTATCTAGCATTGCTCTCCTCCACTAAACCACATAATGTAACAGAGACATGCAAAGATGAATGCTGGGTCAAGGCCACGGAGGAAGAACTTGAGCAGATTGGAAAGAATAACACTTGGGAGTTAGTTCCTAGACCAAAAGATAAGAATGTCATAGGGACAAAATGGATTTTCAAAAATAAGCTAAATGAAAATGGAGATGTGGTTAGAAACAAGGCAAGACTTGTTTGTAAAGGGTATGCACAACAAGAAGGCATAGACTTTGAAGAAAATTTTGCACCAGTTTCCAGACTTGAGGCTATAAGAATGTTCCTTGCTCTCTCTAGCTTTCAGAAGTTCAAAGTATTTCAGATGGATGTAAAATCTGCCTTTCTGAATGGAGACTTGGATGAAGAAGTATACATTGAGCAACCAGATGGGTTCATCCTTGGAAATGATCCAAAACTTGTATGTAATGTCAAAAAGGCTCTCTATGGTCTTAAACAAGCTCCAAGGGCTTGGTATTATCGGTTGGATAAGTATCTCCATCAACAAGGTTTTGTAAAAGGATCAACAGATAGCAATCTATATATAAAAATTGACAATGATAAGTTGCTAATACTTGTTGTATATGTTGATGATATCATTTTTGGTAGCAATGAGGAAGACATGAGTCAAAACTTTGCCTTGGTGATGCAAAAAGAATTTGAAATGTCCCTGCTTGGTGAGCTCACATATTTTCTTGGTTTGCATGTCCAACAAAACAAAGATGACATTTTTTTATCACAAACCAAGTATCTCAAGCAAATCTTGAAGAAATATGGGATGGAGGATTCGAAGCCAGTATGTACCCCTATGGTAACAGGATGCAGTCTCAGTGCAAATGATGAATCAACAACAGTTCATCAACCAACCTATAGATCCATGATTGGTAGTTTGCTCTATCTAACAGGTACCTGACCAGACATTGTGCATGCAGTGGGAATAGTTGGAAGGTTTTAGGCAAACCCAAAGGAAACTCATCTTCAAGCAGTAAAGAGAATTTTCAAGTATCTTCAAGGAACTCAAAACTATGGCCTATGGTATCCTAGAGGTACAAATCTCACACTTCATGCATATACCGATGTAGATTGGGCAGGAAGCATGGATGATAGAAAAAGCACTAGTGGTGGTGCATTCTTTATGGGGTCTAGATTAGTATCTTGGTTTAGCAAGAAACAAAGCTCAATTGCATTATCTACGGCTGAAGCAGAATATGTGGCTGCTGCATCTTGCTGCACACAACTCCTCTGGATGATGCAAACCTTACAAGATCTTCAAATCACTTGTACTCCACCTATCTCCATTTATTGTGATAATAAAAGTGCAATTAGTATTTCAAAGAATCCTGTCATGCATTCAAAGACCAAGCACATACCTACTAAATATCATTTTCTCTGGGAACAAGTGCTTGAACAGAAGGTCAAAGTGGAGTATGTTCCCTCCAAGGAACAGGTTGCTGATATACTCACCAAACCACTGCCCAAGGAGACATTTGAATATCTCAGATAGAAACTGGGAGTAGTTGATGCATCATCTTGCTGCTGAAACCTGTCTGTTCTAGTTGTACCTGACTTTCATATAAGGTATCCGCGTACATACGCTGGTTTATGAAGATACAGTCGCGTATATGTTGGTTTGAAGACTTTCTGTTGGCCAGGCTCTGGATGAAAAGAGTTTGATTTGGGTCTGACAGAGACCATCTGGCACAGGTTCAGCGGGAGCATATATTCTTCTAATAATGCATTGTTGGCATTATCTTGGTTCAATTGTTGTTGATTTCAGGTGGAATAGGTGCAGAGGGAGAACATGGTTGCTGGTTTGAATGATGATTGACAGATGCTACTGATGTTAATTATTGATATCTATCATAGTCTTGCTGTAGATATTTTGTCTCTATGCCTTGTATATCATTTCTTATCAAGGTAATGTAACGGCCTATCTTGGTTTCCCCACTATGCCTGGGATGGATGAAGTAATATTCTTGTTTTATCATGTAATCTCTTTGGTGTATCCCCACTTGGTTGGGAGATGGGTGTATGTATGAGTTTTTGGTGATAGGAAGGTCATCTATTTTGTATCAAGCCATGTTTCTTTTGTAGAACATCCTCTTGCAGACCTTGCCTATAGTCAGGGGGAGCTTGGACAGCATAACAGAGCAGATATTTCAGCATGTTCTCAGGGGGAGCATAACCCTTTCCCCTTGATGTCAAAGGGGGAGAATTAATTTGAGTGACTTGTGGTTGCCATTAAGTCCAAAGGGTGAGATTGTTGGCATTATGACATAGGTTTGGCACTATGGTACAAGTGTTGTCCTTGATGGCAACTCACTCAAATGGCAGATCAACAATTCAGGCTATCAGAATGAAAGAAAATGAGGTATACGCAGGTTCCTCTTAGAAAAGTTGCGTATATACGTGAAATCACTGATCAAAAGGTGCATATACATATACACACACTTTCATGCAAAGAAAAGCGTGTACATGTGGGAAAGCTTATGGTTGGTCCATGGTATTTAGTTCGACATATTTGAACCTATGGTTTTGGTCCTTGGTATTGCATACAAACTATTGAACCCTGGTATTGGGTCCCTAGTATTGGTTTTCAATGGTTTTGGACCATGGTTAGGAAAGGCCTAAGACTATAAAAAGGGAAGGAGATCTTTTGGCAACGACATCGATTCAAGTATTGAATATCTGAAGAAAAGCAAGATCGGGAACACTGTGATTGATTATGGTGCAAGAAGGAACCTGAGTGCTAAAATATGGATAAGTTCTATTGATGAATCAAGACCTTAAGGCTTAAATGGTAGTATTATTGTATGGTTTTTGATTTGTTATATTGGGCGCATTATTAGATCTCTAAATCTGATAAACTGGGTATATTTGATGTCTGAAACTAGAAAAGAGAAAAATTGTCTTGTATAGATATGTACACAGGTTCCGCACATCAGATGCGCGTATACACGCAGGTTCAACGAAGCAAGACAATATATACGCTGGTTGGCATTGATATAGCAGCGTATGTACACAGGTTTCTGCATAGTGAAGTAGTATACGTTTCATGAAAGTTGCTTTAGCTGCTTCTGTTTATTACTGCAGTGTTCTGGGTTCAGAATTGGTGTCTGGTTACTGTTATTGTTTTTCTAGTTACAGCAGTCTGAGAAGTGTTTGGTTGATTCTATATTGGGTTGTACAAAGGAGATTGATTGTTGCAGATATACTTGATGATATTCATGGATCCAGTTTGAAAATTTATGAAACGTGGTCCCTAGAAGAAAGGAGAAGGTTGTAGCCTTCTACAGGTAGTAGCCTACGTATTAGTACCTCATCTAGTACAAGAGCTAAGGGGGTTGTAGCTCCCTTCCAGGTGAAGCTGGAGAACGAGAGAAGGTTGTAGCCTTCTGCAGGTAGCAACCTACGTGCTGGTATAAGACTGCATTAGTACAGAATCATTGTAAAAATAAGTTTCTAATTGAAAGAAGATAGAGACAAATTGCAGCAGGTGGTTTTAACCCACATTGGGTTTCCACCTTATATCTTGTGTTCTTTTGTGTGACTATCTGCACTATTTTTTTGTTCCTGATTGATATATGGTTCTGACACACAGATTTAAGATTAACATCTGAAGAATAATTAAATTACAAGTCTGTGAGTTATACGCTGTTTTATTTAACCGAAGTTGTGTATATACGCTGGTTTATCTAACTAAAGTAGCGTATACAAATCTGTATATGAATTGAAAAATAATTGACTTGATAATACTGATTCCACCCCCCTCGCAGTATTATTTCCAATAGTGTCATTTCCAAAAGAGACATTCGTTTCCTTTTCTAAAGCATTATATGAAAGGAGTTTATCTTTATCACCTGTCATGTGTTTAGAGCATCCGCCATCAATATACCACTAATTTTCTTGTCCTTCTAAAAATAGAGCTATGCCACATCTTTCTGATTGAAATTCCTTCTTTCTCCATACCTTGGATTTTGATGATGTTTTCTCCTTTTGAATTGTTGGCCGAAATTTCCTCTTGCATTCAGATTCTTCATGACCAAAGTTATTGCAAAATGACCATTCAATTTCATCTTCAAGAGGAGAAAAGTTATTATAAGAACTTTTCTTGATTCTTGTCATGTTCCTTTTTTTTCGTACTTCTTTACTCATGATAGTTTTGTAAGCAACACATTGAGCAGCCTTATGCCCAAAGATATGGCATGGAAAACATTTTCCATTAAATAAGTTTCTATGATCATAAAATATTTTGGTATTGTTTACCTTTTGGTTGATGCTTCCATTTTTGTTCACCCTTGGAGTAAAATGAGCATGATTTACCTGAGGAGTACTTTTAGGCTTTTACTGAAGATTGACGCATTGTTCACTGATCTTTGCTGCATCAAGATAGCTTCTGGTAATGGTTGATGGATTTTGTGATTGGGATGTTTCTCCAGTATATCCAAGACCAGTCTTTATAAGAGGAGAATGCTGAACCTTGATTATTTCATCTAAAGTTTCTAATCCTTTAGCAAATCTAAGATTAAGAGATTTTGTCTTCTCATGTTCTTTTCTTAGACCCACTACTTCACATTCTAATTTTTCATTATGTGTTTCTCTTTCAGTGAGTTGATGTGTCAAAGTGTCTATGACCATATTATTTTCTTCCAAAAAGATTTTTGAGTTTAGTGATTTCTTCAAAGAAATCTTCCTCTTCTAAGTCATCCATAAAATCATCATTCTCATAAGCCATGAGTAGTTTAAAATATTGTTCAGATTCATCTTCATCACTATTAGATAAGCCATCACTATCTTCAAGAGTATAATAACTTATTCTATTAACAAATTGTTTTCTATTACCTTTTGCAGACTCCTTTCTTTCTTCATGATTATCTTTATGAGGACATTTAGCAGCACAATGGCCAACTCTACCACAAGAGAAACATTTGAATGGAAGCTTACCTCTGAATCTCCTGGAACCTTGTTGAAGTTTTTTTACAAAGTTTACCTCATCTTCTTTTGAAATATATCCTAATTCCTTGATATCTTCCTTTTCTTTTCCCTTTGTTGAAGCTTTGAAAGCGACTTCTCTAATATCTAATGGACCTCCTTTCCTCATTTCAAAGGCATTTAAAATTCCATGAAGTTGAAAAACAGTAATAGATTTAAGATCCTGATTTTCTTCTATGGTAGATACTTTTAACTCAAATTTAGAAGACAAAGATCTCAACATTTTCTCTACTAAAGTAGCCTCCTCTATTTCTTCACCCAGATTTTTCATACAATTTACAATCTCATCTACTCGTAAAACGTAACTAGCAATACTTTCAACACTATGCATCTTTTTAAGGTCCAACCTTACCAACTATCAACAATACAGAGAAGTAAAGGTCACATTGAATACTATTACTCAATTTTTATTTTTATTTTATTCTTGTTTTACTCATAAATATGACTAACTTAGCTATCATGTAATCATGTTCCTTCAACTATTTCAATGTAAGAATATAACATAAGAAGTCCAGGATAACTTTCCCTTAATATCACAAACTATTTTTACCCAACAACATTTCCAAATTCATCAATTAAAATTCCCAATCCCAATTATTAAGCTAATGCTTCAATTGTGAGAATTGTATAATGAATGTTGCAACAAGAGAAATTAATGTTACCAATTCAGAAGCATATTATTCTTCAAAATGTGTCGAGTAAAATAGTGGACCTACATAAATTGGGCACAAGTAGTTGTTTTCTATAATCATTGAAGCACAAGAATGCACCCATGAACACATGCATATCATACAAAACTTATTATGCTCATTTGCACAAATTCCTACAGAATTAGTCACTGTAAAATTGTTTCCAACAACAACCATTTTTTTAAATGAAAGCTTTAGATAATAAAGGTAACATATTCCTTATTCTCTATTCACAATTCAACAACTTCTTAATTTCAGTTTCACATTCATACAAAAAATTGCAAAGATAGGGAGCTATATCCATTAAATAATCGATTTGCATAAAAGTTATATAATGTAGGACATCTACTTTAACAATTTGTATGCACAAAAACTACATCCATTGAAGTTTTGACAAACATTTTGCAAGCATGCAATCTACAAACTATTGTCATTGAGGAATTTTGACAAACACTTTGCAAGCATGCAATCAATGGTTCTACAAACTACTTTCATTGAGGTATTTTGAAAATCACTTTGCAGGCATGCAATCTATAACCATTAAGGCCTTTTAACAAACACTTTGCAAACATGCAATCTACAGCCATTGAGGCATTTTGTCAAACACTTGGAAGCCACAATTTCTTAAGGAAATTTGACACGAATATAAGATTATCCCTCAACCTATTTAGCTCATAAAATTTATATATTAATTCTTCAAATGACAAAATATTAAAAAATGACTAAATCATCTTACTCTTTCACACAAAACTTGACAACAAGCGCACAAAGTTGGCAGCAACAATATGCTAAATTGCCCAGATTTACAATCTGGGTTTTGAGAAGTGTTTTTTTGGAATCAAATTGGGGGTTACAGGTCCATATTGCATGGATACCCCCTAATGTTGTCCCGAATCGGTATGAAGCAATGCATAGATGCATTTTTAAAAACTAGAATATGGCATGCAAGATTTAATCTACAACTATGAAAAAAATAACAACCTATAGTTAAATTATAATTACTTAGGTATTGTCTAAATTCCTTTAAAAATCATTTCATCCACTATAAGTGAATTCAAGGGCTTTGAGATTAATCAAACATGATTTTCATTCAATCATTCCTACAAACCCATGGAAAGCATCTTGAACTATTGCAATACATAATGATTGAAAATTACCTCAATGATTCTCTTTAAAACTCTTCCCTTCCATCCTGTTTATTTTTTAACATTTTTATTTCAACGGCTAATCTAGTGAATCTTCTTGATATATTTTTTGTATGCATCCATTTCCTGCTTTGGTGGGCTGCAAGTTAACACTTATTCATGCATAATTTTAAAATAATAATAGCATTTCTCCTTCACGGATTTTGTGAAATACTTTGCAAAATATCCTGAAACCCTTTCTAAAACATGTCCCTAATTACATGTGTTAAGTTATGGTATATTCTATGCTTATAACTGTTTACTTCTTTTTTTTATTATATTCCACAGATTAGCAATCACATGTACATAAAGTAAAGTGCAGATAGAACATCAAACGATCGACAGAAAACAAGCCAATACAAGAGACACAAGATGTGGCGGCTAACCAGGGACAAACCCCACAATGTGTGGGGAAACCCTTTGATCAAATATTCTTTTATATTCAATAATTCAGCAGAGAGAAACAATACAAAAAATCTGATTTATATCAGCAGTAGCAAACCCTAGATCAGTATCATCAGCATTAGCAGCTTCATCATCAAACTAGGGCAGATGATATCTCACAAACTAACCGTTGGATCGGCTTGATTCCACCACCAAAAGTTGCGGCTTCCAAAGGAGGTTCAGATGAACCTACAGTGTAGTTCATTTGAGGAGATATTCTAGTCCATGCAGGTCAAACTTCACTTCTGCAGTTGCAACTTTAGTTTCAACAACTTCCTTCAAACTAGGGCAACCGATATCTTACAAACCATCCGTTGGATTGACTTGATTCCACCACCAAAAGTTGCGTCTTTCAGAGGAGGTTTAGATGAACCTACAATGTAGTTTAGATGAGATGATATTATAGTCCACGCAAGTCAAACTTCACTTCTGCAGTTGCAGCTTCAGTTTCAGCAAATTCCGGCTTCACATGTGTGAGGGATAGACCCTTTTCTGCGTAGTAGAGAAGAGACTCTTTTCTGTGCAGTAGAGAGAGAGAGATGTGATGAGATGAGTGAGTCCAAATGAGGAAAATTCCTCCTATATTTATACACAACGTTGGTGTTTGAATAGATGTGACTATTGGGCTTCTGAGCCTACATGAGTCGTAGGTCGGCTTCATAATAATTCCATAATCAAAATAAATTCATATCTCCATGAATACTTATAAGAAACAGATGATATTTATATCAATATTACACCTCTCGATGAGAGGAATCTAATAAAAATATTATTAGCCATGAATAAGATGACCCACATGAAGTTTGGCCCTAGTTGCCAATTTTAACACTCCCTCTCAACTAGGGAGAACTTCATCTGTAGTCTGTCTATCGGTTGTTGCTATTCATCCATCAAATGCACTGTGTTGTACAGCCTAACCGTTGCCCTGCTCTACTTTATTCTGCCTGTTCTGCTTTGTCTTGTTCTGCCCTGTACTGATCTATATTGTTCTGCTCTGTTCTGCTCTACTCTTGCATTGTTTTGTTCTGCTTTGCTTTTGTCTGAATTATGAAGAATAAGAAATGATCGAGGATGTATCATAATGACTCAAAGTCAGTCTCAGAGTATGTACCACCAGTCCCAGACTAGTCTCAACCAACCCAAAGTCAACATCATAGTGAGCACAACTCCACTGGTCACAAACCAGTATCATCCTCCACTGACTCAAAACCGGTCTCAGAGTGCGTACCACTGGTCCCAAACTAGTCTCATCCGACCCGAAGTTAGCTTGATAGTATGTACCACTCCTACCACTGGTCCCAAACCAGTATCGCAATCTCAGAGAGTGTACCACTGGTCCCTGACCAGTCTCAACCGACCCGAAGACAGTGTCATAGTATGTACTACTCTCACTGGTCCCAAACTAGTACTGCACTGACATGAAGTCAGTCTCAGAGTATGTACCACTAGTCCCATACCAGTCTCAACCGACCCGAAGTTAGTGTCATAGTATGGTACAACTCCTACCACTGGTCCCAGACTAATATCATTGATCCCAGATCAATGGAGGTCATCCTAGCATAGGGAGTATGGTAGATACAATGATGTGTCCATCGGTACTACTATGGTCCCTAACTTCATTTCCCTACTCATTGATCAGATGAGAGGTACTTCCCATGAGTCCCAGATTGCATGGGTAGGATGCCTCGATAGGAGAACTAATAAATCTTGTTCTCACAAGAGAACACATCAGTCCTGCTACAATCACCATGGAGAACACATCAATCCAGGCCTCACAAGAGAACACATCAATCCCGCTACAATCGCCATGGAGAACACATCAATCTAGGCCTCACAGGAGAACACATCAATCCTGCCACAATCGCCATGGACAACACATCAATCCAGGCCTCACAAGAGAACACATCAATCCTACTACAATCACCATGGAGAACACATCAATCCAAGCCTCACAGGAGAACACATCAATCCTGCTACAATTGCCATGCAGAACACATCAATCCAGGCCTCACAGGAGAACACATCAATCCTGCTACAATCGCCATGAAGAACACATCAATCCAGGCCTCACAGGAGAACACATCAATCCTACTACAATCGCCATGGAGAACACATCAATCCAGGCCTCACAGGAGAACACATCAATCCTGCTACAATCGCCATGGAGAACACATCAATACAGGCCTCACAGGAGAACACATCAATCCTGCTACACAGGAGAGCAAATCATCATGTTCCACAAGAGAGCGAATCATCTTGTCCCACAAGAAATCGAATCATCTTGTTCCAGTGCGCACCACAAGGGGAGGGTGAGTAACCCTATGGTCATATGTTGCTCCAGTAAGAACCGCAAACCCTCAGAGCTCCCAAAGCTCAATGTATGCAACATGCAGGACCCTTGTACAAAGGTTTCTTGACGACTCCAAGTCATTTGGGAAAATCATAGATTAGATCTTTCCTCAGGGCTTTAACAAGGTGTATCGACCTGTACATCATCTTAATGTGATGGAGCCTCCTTGCTCATGGACTTATCATATCCCAGATCATGTCTATCTACTGGAGCAATCGATGAATACGAGATTCCTCAATAATTGAATCCCACCTCTGGTTGTTATAGAGAATCACAGTGGTATGTGTTCAAATAGCTCACTAAAGAGCTTCCCCAACCAGGCAGCTTCATACGAGATCATACTTGTAGATATGTATCCAGTCTCGACAGTGCTTATGGAAACCGACTTCTGCTTCCTGCTCATCCATTATATCGAAGCAGAATCCAAAGAGAAACATCACTAAAAGTTCTCCAATGTTCCTCCACACTACCTACCTAATCAACATTCGAATAATCATGCAGTTTTATATTTCCGGCAGTGTATCTCAATCCATGAGATATTGTGTCCTGAAGACATCTCAAAAGATTCTTGGCACCAATCTAGTGAGGCTCAACCAACTATGAGCTCACAATGCTAACTGCAAAACATATGTTCGGATGAAGGTTCACCAAGAACATCAACATGAATGAGTTTTTGAAACTCAGAGGCATTTCCCAAATCTGGTTCGACATCACTACCATATGACTTCCGAAATTTAAGATCCTCGAGGTAGTCACAGGCTTGCAGTCCATCATACCAAATCTTTTCAAAATCTTCACCACATATTTTCCTTAAGATAGGAAAATTTCCCTTGGCTTCTGCCACATTTCAAGTCCTTGGTTCTTCATTTCAAATTCAGAAGCCAACTCCCTCTTACATTTGTGAATGAGAGGGTTTGCACCCATTAGAAAGAGGTCATCCACATACAGCACCAGTCTGAGAGGTTTGTCATCTTCAACCTTAAAGTAAAGGTTAGGATCAGCCTCACTCCTAGTGAAGCCCAGCTTCATCAAGTTGCTATCGATCCTCTCATACCATGCTCGGGGTGTTTGCTTCAGCCCATAGAAAGCCTTCTTCAACCTACATACATGGGATTTTCAATCATAAATCTCAAATCCTTTGGGTTGCTCCACATAGACCTCTTCTTTGATTGAATCGTGAAGAACGTGGTCTTGACATCCATTTGATGTAGGTTCCATCCTTGTGAAGCCACAAGGGCTACGATCAAGCAAATGGTCATATATCTGGCAACAGGTGCAAATATCATAGTCTATACCTTCCTTCTAGGAGAAACCACGAGCAACAAAATGAGCCTTATACTTTTCCGTACTTCCATCTGCTGCATGCTTTATCTTGTAAAGCCATTTAGAAGTAAAAATTGTCTTGTCTTGGGGTCTGGGAACTACTTCCCAGACATCATTCTCCATAATGATCATAGCATCCTTCCATACTTGATGCTTGACAACATCTGAGAATGATGAAGGCTCATTTTGTATGATCGTGCTCATGATGGTCAGGTATCCCTGATATTTGTTAGGTTTCTTACATTCATGGAGGGTTCCTCGAGGTGCAGCATGTCCTTTAGCATCATCAAGTATCCCCCTAAGCCATGAAGGCCTCTTCCTAGAAGAGGAAGGCTCAGGTGGATAAATAAGATCCATGGGCTCCTCCACATCAGGCATTGTTACATCATCTACCCATAGAGACAGCTTCCACAATCGTATGGTTCTTCCTTTTCGCCAAACCATTCTAATAGGGAGTATCTCGTGTAGTAGTCTCCCTCTTAATGCTAGCCTTAGATATGCTTGAGTGAACCAATTGTAATATATCAAAGGTTTTGCTTTGGCTTGAGGGGAATGGTCCCCTTTTGAGCTTTCCTTTAGCACATCCTGGACATACACCTTCTTTCTGTACTCAGAATTTGGGCATCCCTGTCAACATTTGTCTTACACCGAGTAGAGCTTTGTAATGAAGGTGGGAAAACCTCCGATGCCAAAATTCAGACTAAAGAGATGTGTCATAAGACATCGCACCTAACAGACTTCCATCGACCTGATATAATGAATCAACATGAAACCCAAGAGTAAAGGCATATTTAACATTACTTTTTCATATACGTACCTTGCCATCGCTGAAGGTTACCTTGTATCCTTTGTCTTCCATTGCTGAGATGGACACCAGGTTCTTTTTGAGGTCAGGTGCATTTAATACACCCTAGAATTTCTAGCCTTCTTGAATGCTTGTCGTCTTCCTTGATTCCCAGGTCTCCTCTTTGTTATTGAATTTGTCATTCCTTTGATTGCCATCAAAGGGATTTTGATCATTGTCCAAGTGTGAGTCCTTTTTATTAGGGCACTCCCTTGCATATTGACCTGCTTTATCGCAGATGTAACATCATCCTTTTCTTCCACCCTTAGGTCCAGCCTTTCCTTTTGATTTACTCCCGAAATTATTTCTTTTCTTAGCATGAGAAGAAAAGGCAGTAGGAGGACCTTTAGGCATGGCATTTCTTGCTCTTCTACCCTTGTTTCTTCTTGAATGCATCTAGCCATTAATTCATTGAAACCAGGAATTACATGATTGTTCAGAAGAGTAGTCCTGAACACGTACCATTCGGATAGTAATCCTCCAAGAGTCATGAGTGCCATTTCCCTATCAGTAATAGTCTCCCCAATAGATAGGAGATCGTTCTTGATCTCGGTGATTCTTAAGAAGTATGTTTGCATACTCTCATATTTACCCTTCTTGATTTCCCTCAACTTATTTATAAGAAACAAAACTTGATTTGCATCATTAACTTTAAATAAACTCACCAGTCTATCATAGATTTCCTTGGAGGTGTGCAATTCAGAGATGTAGGCCACCAAGTGGTTGTCGATAGAGTCCCGAATGATCTTCTGTTTTGACTTCTCCATTTTTCCATTTGTTTCAGGCAGTAATGGATGCATTTGATGGAGGCTCAACAATATTGCCTCTTACATGGTCCAACACTCCTTAACCTTCTAAGGTTAGATCGATAGACATCTTCCATCCATGATAGTCAGCTTTCTCACGGAGTTTGTCTTCGGCAGGAAAGAGTGTTGAGGACCCCATAGTCCTTTTAGGATAGCCTTACCAATATTCTCTTCGGTGATTGCTCTTACTCTTGCTTGGGCTTTGTCTTCACCTCAGCTCTGATACCATGTTAAGTTATGGTATATTCTATGCTTATAATAGTTTACTTATGTTTCTTATTATATTCCACAGATTAGCAATCACGTGTACATAAAGTAAAGTACAGATAGAACATCAAACGATCGACAAAAAACAAGCCAAGACAAGAGACACAAGATGTGGCGACTAGCCAGGGACAAACCCCACAATGTGTGGGGAAACCCTTTGATCAAATCTTCTTTTATATTCAATAATTCAACAGAGAAAAACAGTACAAAAAATTTGATTTATATCAGTAGTAGCAAACCCTAGATCAACAACATCAACATTAGCGGCTTCATCATCAAACTAGGGCAGACGATATCTCACAAACCGACCGTCAGATCGGCTTGATTCCACCACCAAAAGTTGCAGCTTCCAGAGGAGGTTCAAATGAAATTACAACACAGTTCAGATGAGGATATATTCTAGTCCATGCAGGTCAAACTTCACTTCTGCAGTTGCAACTTCAGTTTCAGCAGCTTCCTTCAAACTAGGGCAGTCGATATCTTGCAAATCGCTCGTTGGATTGACTTGATTCCACCACCAAAAGTTGTGGATTTCAAAGGAGGTTCAAATGAACCTATAACATAGTTTAGATGAGGAGATCTTCTAGTCCACGTAGGCCAAACTTCACTTCTGCAGTTGCAGCTTCAGTTGCAGCAACTTCTGGCTTCACATGTGTGAGGGAGAGACCCTTCTTTGCGCAGTAGAGAGAGAGAGAGATGTGATGATATGAGTGAGTCGAAATGAGGAAAATTCCTCCTATATTTATACAAAAAGTTTGTGTTTGAATAGATATGACTGTTGGGCTTCTGAGCCTACATGAGTTGTAGGTCGGCTTGATAATAATTCCATAATCAAAATAAATTCATATCTCCATGAATACTTATCGGAATCAGATGATATTTATATCAATCCTACACCTCTCAATGAGAGGAATCTAATAAAA
>APFE030158632.1:50406-79051 GCA_000404065.3 Pinus taeda
GTTTAAAGGAACATAGTATATTGATGCGATAATACATCGACCCAAATGTAACATTATAACATTGCCCTATTGTTATATCACATCTGCCTATCACAAAGTTCAAAAGGGTTGTCACCCCTGAAACCCTTCGATTGCGATAATATATGCGCGGACCCATGGGACCATTGTAATACATTGCAATTTAATATTGCGTCCGCCACGTCGGGATTATGTATCGCAAGTGGTTAAGGCCCTGCCACATTAAAACATTTGATTGTGATAAAGTATGTGGACCCGCCGCGACATTGTAATATGACTTAATATATTATCGCATCCGTCACATATCGCAAGCTGTAAAGCCTTGCCACATTAGAAGCGCTAACTGCGATAAGGATATGGACCCGATGAGTATATTAACTATGGTTTAATACCATATCGCATCCGGTCCATCGAAGCAGGGGAATCGGCCATCGACCATCGGTTATGCAATAGAGCATGACTTATTAAAGACCTTCAAGAATGCACGATTGCGATTGCGATTGTGACATGATGTATGGGACCTCACTATCAGTATAACCACTTCAATGAAATCCTTCAAAAAATATAAAAGTCGAGTGTATAAATATTATTATTGAAAAAGGCCTTCTCTTTTATAGTTTTGTTTTAATATGCAACATTCTCTTTGTATTTCGGCTGCTCTTCCTCCTGAACATGTTCTTGGAGTATAGGGAAGCCGAAGAGACAGAGGAAGCAGAAAGCCAGGAAACCGAAGAGGCTAAGTGAGCGTAGTGGAAAGTACAATGACTAAAGAGTGAGCGTTGAGAAATGCCGAAGGATAAAGTGAGCGCTGAAGAAGCCAAAAAGCAAGCGGAAGGAAGCCAAAGGTCAGGCGCATTAGGCACATAAAAAAAAAGAACAAGGAAAGTTTAAGGTTGTTGAAAAACTAGAAGAAATAGGGGAAACCGTAGGTCCAGTTGAACAGAAGGAAGCTGAAGGTCCAACTAGACAGAAGGACGATGAAGGACCAGCAAAGTATTAATCAGGTACAAAATGCACTCTGAAGAAAAATTCTGTTATGCAATAGGTAAAGTTTTATCTAACATCATTTGAAAGGAGCAGTAGCCAACACTGGTATAAAAGCATATGTGAATGTATTTCTGGGAAGTAAGATAACAATAGTAGAGAACAGTGAGAATCAGCCACACCTACAACATTTACTGTGATTGGTAGAACAGAGGCTTGAAATAGAGAAGTGGTTCTTATGTAGAGCTTAGTGCAGCTAATAGTAGACTCACTAAAGCTGTGTGGAGACATTATTAGAGTAGACTCTGTGTGGAAAACATGAAGAGTTGTAAGGATTCCTTCATAAGAAGACTGGTTGTCATTGGTTTTCATTGATGTTGTAGCAAGGAGACTATAGTGAAGCTGCAAACCAAAAGAACTCAATAATGAAAAGTTCTGAGAGCAGAATATCACTATCAAATGTGCTTTGACAAGATTGGGTCGAAACCCTTGGGGTTGGTGCCTCAGAACCAAGAACGATTGGAGTCCTTGTGGCTGGGGCCTCAGAAGAAAGAAGGATTGGAGTCCTTAGGGTTGATACCTTAGAAGTAAGTAGGATAGGATTCCTTGGGGTTTATGCCTCAGAAGTAAGATGGAATGGAGTCTTTGGGATTGGTGCCTCAGAGATAGGAAGGATAGGAGTCCTTGGGACTAATGTCTCAAAAACTGGAAGGATAGAAGTCCTTGGGAGTTGGTGCTCCTAAGTCCAAGATTGATGCCGTGGTGAAATAGAGTTGGTGCTCTAGAGGTTGGAGCCTCAAAAAAGTCCAAGTTGGTGCTTGGCAACTGATTGCAACCATCTATATATTGTATCTATTTTACTGCAAAGATTATATTAATAAAATCATTTAGTCTTGTTGTTCACCTTGTGTTCTAAATATAAATGGTTTAACTAGTAAAACACTAGTCAGGAAAAGAAATATTGATTCACCCCCCAGTATTTCCAACAATTGGTATCAGATCTAGTACCTTCATTCAAAGCCTAACAGCTTGAAGGTTGATCTTTAGAACACAAATGGCGAAGTCAAGGAAGAAAGTATCCAATCATCCTAAGGGTGTGTCTCCCTCTACTACTAAAATAGAAGACAATCAATTTGAGGAGGCTCCTAGGCTCAATGGGAACTTTAATATATGGGAAGCAAGAATGAGGAATTTCTTACAGACCCAGGGCATTGAAATATGGAAATCAGTGATTGTTGATAGCAGGATGGATAAATAATCCAAGGAGTACAATGCAAAAGAAATAAAGGAAATCTTGAATGGGCTACCTGAGTCTGTAAAGAACAATCTAGGAAAATGTTCATCAACAAAGGGTATATGGGACAAACTTCATGACCTTCACTCAAAAGGGGCATTGATCATGACCATCAGTCAAGAAGATGATGGAAATCAAGAAGGAAATCCAGAACCCATCATAGAAGTAGAACATGAGAATGATGACATCAAGGCTAAAGCAGACCTAGAAGATGAAGAGAATGAGAAAGATTTTGTATAAGAACTCCTCGCTCAACTTATGATTGCCATGGAAGAGATTATCAATTTGAAAAAGGAAAATGAGGAACTTAAGAAGATAACACTAGTTGGTAACCAAGATCAAACAAGGAAGAAAGTTGACCTCCTCAAGCTTCAATTACAAGAAAGGGATGAAGAGCTTGCCAATCTTAAGAAGGAGTATCATCAAAGCAAAAGAAAGCATCATGAAGAAGTTATATCCATGACAAATCAATTGAATAAAGCAAAGAAGCAGGAAGATACCTTGTCAAGTCAACTTGAACAAAGGCACAAGAGCTTGAACAAACTTGAAGAAGAGATTGGTTAGTACAAGGTAGAGGTCTCCTCTCTCAAATCTCAACTACAAGAAGCCAGGAAACAAGTACAAGGATCTGAGAAGAGAAAGGAAGCATTGGAAGTCATAGAAGGATATGCTGATGAAGCAGGAAAGGTAAGAAATACCATGATCTGTCAACTAAAAGCAAAGGATGAAGAAATCTTCAAATTAAAATCTAACATCAAGCTTCTCAAGGCTGAAACATGTAAAGCTACAAGGATCAAGGAAGAAATGGAGGGCAGTCAAGAAAAGAATGAAGAAATCTTCAAAATGAAGTCAGATATCATATCCCTTAAAATAGAAGTAGCTGAAGCTACTCGTATCAAGGAAGAAACTGAGAAACAAATTGCTAAGAAGAATAATGAGTGTGAAAGATTGGAAGAAGAGATTGTCTTCCTCAAAAAAAAGGTTGAAGGGATGAACAAAATCTTGAACAGCTCTCAGGCCTTGGATGACATGCTCAGCTATCACAGATGTCCATTTGATAAATCAAGTCTCGGGTATGTAGGTGAATCCTCAAAAAAGAATGAAAATGCCTTACGCAAAAGGGATGTGAAGAAGCCAGAAAGAAATGGTGATGCTCCCAGTTCCAGCAAAGGCAAGGAGAAAAATCAAGGCTACAATATAATAAATCATGCTTCAAGAAGAAATATAGATGATGTCAAAGATGCAAGAGACAATGGTTATCATCAAAGGGTATCAAGGCAGAAAGGCTTCAGAAGTACATCAAGGAAATCTCCATCTCCTAGGTACCTGTTATCACTTAAGAATTCTAATACCAAAATTTCTCATACTAGCTTGATGATAAAGGTCGGTGCTAGTCTATGTTTGATTTTTTTTTTCCTTAGAGTCTGAGTCTTAGGAGGTCTTGAGTCAAGTATGCATTCTCATTCATCACTGATTATTCTCATTCATCTCCGATCTCATAGCCATGTGTCTGTTTGATTTAAAAATTACTATGTGCCACAAAGCATTTTAGGTGATTTCGTAGCGCATAAATCCTTTTAAACAGTTTCGCAGCGCAAAGGTTCTTTAGGTGTTTTTGCAGCGCGATGCGTTTTAGGTGATTTCGCAGCACATAATTCAAATTTTACACTGATCGCGCTGCGAAATCGGAGATTCGTGTATTCCGCAGCGAATCTTTCCCAACTGTCAAATCTGTCAAGTTAATCTATGGTGGCGTCATTCATTGTCAGTTTATGCACTCCACATATCATGTCTAACCGTTTATTTCCATTATTACAACCACTAGGTACGTTAGCACACACGGAATACAAGTTCCAATGTAAGTCAGGCATGTACAGTTTTAATGATGATTGTAGGCCTTGCATGAGAAACAAATCTACAAGATTTCAATTTGAAAACATCATCATCAAGCGAGGCAGCTATCAAGAGAGGCAGCCATTCAAGCAAGAAAGAGTTTGGAGTTTGAGCAATGCTGGCATTTTCAGCCTCCATTTCAATAAATCTTCATGGAGGGATCGGCAGAAAGGGAAGACCACAAATCAGGAAAATGTTTGAGAAATGAGCCTAAAGGTTTAGACATAACCTTGAAGAACAGAGAAGTTGAGAAGGCATTTAAACAAGCTGGATGTTGGAACTTTTGCAAGAAGCTACAGGGAGGTCATGTATAGGTTACTAAGGAATTTGCCCTGAATTTTACAGGACTAAACTCAAAGGTTGGTATGATGGAATTGCAGGTCTCACCAGACATGATATCCACAGTTACAGAGATTCCAAGAGGGCAAGAAAATTGGTTCAAGAATTTCAAATTTGACATGAACCCATGCAAAGAATTTCTAAAGAAGGAATTCATAAACTCGGATTTGATCCAGGTGGATGTTGGTGGCCACCCACCTATCCCATTTGGACCCCCACAACTGTCTCTTTCAGTTTTTCAGTTTCCTTAATTATAGCACAGTTTACTATTTTTAGCAGTTTTTCGGGTCCTAAACTTCCGGAGCCGTTTTGAGGCCCTAAACGACGTTTTTTGGGAAATCCACTGCCAACAATTTGTCTATCTAAAAATCGTCTTTTTTGTCGTATTCCTCGGAGAGATCTTTCCAACAGGCTATCATGCGCGTCAAACGGAGATAATACAACCAATTCGCGACCCCTAGAAGTTGATGTACTAACTTACCCAAAAACGGGGCCCAAAATTTGGCGTTTCATCTTCTAGGGTTAGGTTTTGGAATGTGAAGGGTTTTCCATTATTTCTCAACAATAAATAGGCCTTCGAGCCTCATTGTAACTCAATTCAGAACAGTTCGGAGGCATGTAGCCACACATCTCTTCTCAGAGATAAGCTACCATTGCCCTAGCTGTTTTATTTCCATTTCTGGTTGTAAGCATATTTCAGTATTTCCCATTAATGAAATGAAACATTATTTCCGTTGCATCTTTGTGTATATGGTTCTCTCTATATTTTATTGTGTTCCTGTTTAACTTCGGATCAGGATTTGAGCAAGTCTGTTCCTAGAAGTTATGTCAAAGAATCATACGCACATTTGCTCACCTGTATACAGAAGTACCTGACCTGTGAAGGAAGATATAACAAAGTGTATTCGTACCATTTTAAACTTCTATTGCATTTCACAGGGAAGGCATCTATTGATCTACCTTTTTACTTATTCTGCAGCTTAAGTAAAATGTGTGACAAGGTGCAACTAAGAAAAGAAGCATGTGAGAGTTCATTGTTCCACCATGGCCTGATTAAGTTGATTGTTCTGCATGAACTTCAAAGGGTTGGCAGAGTCTGGGACACATTTATATTCATGGCTGGTTTCAAGAGCAAGACCGGTCTCAGACCTCAAGCTGTAAAAGATCTTTCAACAACAATCGGTCCTCAAGCAGAAACAAGAGCCAAGAGGTTTTCAAAGTTAAAGGCAAGAAAACAAGTAAGGGAATCCACCAGGCCACTGACCATCCAGGATACACCCCAGCAGTCCCTTAAAGAGAAAACTCAGGATAAAGAAACTGCACATGAATCAAGCACATGTCAAAGAGTTAAAAGAAGAAGGACTAGGAGCCAGGTGGCAAAAGAAAAAGGTAAGTCAGTGGCTATTGAAGAAAGCCTTGTTTCAAAGGGAGACTTAAATGATTTATTGCAAGCAATTGACATTGAAGAGTCCCCACTAGTTCAAGCTGATTTGATACAGTCAGGAAAAGAGAAGGCTAAGAAGGTCAAAGCCTCAAAGAAACTCAAGTTTGATGATCAAGATGATCAATTTGTCTCTAAGCCCACGAGACCCATAACGAGGAACTTCAAACAAGTACAGGAGGTGCCGCCAAGAGTAGATGAAACAGGAGAGGTGACATGACCTCATGAAAGAAAGGATAAAGGCACAACAGTTGCCACTCAAGAAGAAGGTAATGTAGAAGACTTCGAAATTGCTAGACTGAAAAAGGCTGCCAGAAAATTTGCACTTAAGGAAGCTTACTTTAACCAAATGCAAGCTCGGTGGGAGGACCAAACATTTCAAATTCCTGAGGTAGTTGATTTTAGTGTTCAATTCTGTAGCTGGACTACTCTTGCCATAAAAGAAGCTCAATTTATCAGAAAAGTCAATACAAACCTCAGGTCTGGAATTAAAGTAATGAAGAAACAAATTGAAGACTTAAAGGTACAGTTGAGTCAGCAAAAACAATCTCCATAAAGAAATCTCACTTCAAGTAAGATTATTTTTCAAAGTTTTGATAGTTTTGCTTAGTATGATATTTATTTAAGAATCAAATATTCCCATTAAGTTTTGAAAGGTCTTGGAGCAGTGGAAAGAATGATTAAATAGTAAAGAGATCAAATAGAAAAAATTTGGGTTGAAACTGTGATTTTTGGAACAACACAGCAGTTTCGTAGCACGCTACGAAACTGCTAAAGATGATGACTAACGCTCAACAGTTTCGTAGCGTGCTACGAAACTACTGAAGCTTTATAATCCAATCTCAGTCAACCAGTTTGAAATACAAGCGAGAATTTTGAAAAGGGAATATCAACCAGGGATCATCTGAAGCCATCAACCTTCAACAAGGTCAAGATAGGTGGAGGAAACATGTACTCGAATTCAAACTCCAAACTTTTGTCATAAAGTGAACATATTTAATACAATACAAAATATGTCAGATAGCATGAAAGAGCTTTTGCCTTCACACATAAAAGAGGTTGACAGCACATCAAAGACGTGGTCATCTATTATATTTTGGATAATCAAAGATAAAGGGCATGGTTTGTTGGATTCGAATATTTTGAGGCAAACCAAAAGACCAATAAACAGGGGTAGTTTTCTATGTTTCAGGGCAATGGAAAAGATGTGAAATTGAAGAACAACATGTAGCCTTGAACATCCATCATAGCCAAACTAAAAAGGGACCAGATGTCAAAGAACGAGAACCATTGTAATCAAGGCTATTATTAGCATAACATGGTGTTAGAATCCTACTTGATTTAGATCTCTAGAAAGTCTAGTTGAAGTTTGTTACATTAAATAGGCAGTTATAAGTTAAACAGATGTCATTAGAAGTAGATTTCGAGTTCCCCTAATGTTTAAGGAGGAATATCAGCCAGGTCTATATATAGGAGAAAGAGAAATGTAATCAGGGTTGGAAGTTTATGTAAAAAAGCTCTGTTGTTAAGCTTATGTAAAGACTCTGTTTCTTTTGGTAATACAATATTGGCTTCTGCTGCTCAAGAACCATAGAGACTTCAATGTATGAATTCCTCTTGTTGTCTTTTCATGTTGTCTACAATATTATGAGTATTTGATTACTTAGAAATCACTTGCAGTGTTCTAATTTCCTTCATATACTCATAGGATGTCCTTTTGTGTTTGGTGTACTCTGTTTATATTGAAATCTGAATTCCTTGATTTCATTGCAAAGCCAATTCTACTGTTAATGCTAAATGACATATGACTCCATAAGCCCAATGGATGCTTGTTAATTTTGATTTCACCAGCCTCATTCCTATTTGTTTCACAAAGAGTTAGCCATCTTAATCATAATCATAAAACCTTTAATCCTTTGAGAGAGCCCTCTCAGGCTAAGGAGGCTAAGCCTTAGCTAAAAGATTGGTTTGAAATAGTTACTTGAAGTCTTCCTGGTCTGCAGCCTTCCAGGGCTTGATTTTGAGATAAAAGTACCAAAGCTAATTTTTTGGTTATTGTTATTCTTGTACAAGCTTTAGTCACATGGCAAAAGAATGTAAAGAATATCATAAAGATAGATATTATGATCCCCAACAATGTCCAGGAAACAATTTTGTAGAAAGAAATCATGAATTCTTATTCATGAACAATGTAGAATGCTTCAAGTGTCATAACATTGGTCATATGGCACGTGATTGTAACTTAACTTGGGCTCTTACACAAGCTAGAACCATTCTAAAGAAGAAAGTTACACAAGTATGGAGAAGAAAGCAAATACAGTCCGAAAGTCCCTTGAGCTCTCCAGCCAACAGCGTATGTCATTGGCCTGAATTTTGACAATCTAAGCATTTGATGGGAAACTCTGCCAAAAGAGATGATGCCTACAGTTAGGGGGAGCCTATGATTCTTGATCATTATTACAGAAACTATTAGTGAAAGGGTCCCTATGAAATCCTTGTTGAGCTATATTAATAGTCATTCTTTGATAAAGATCATTTATCAGGAGTACTCCACTGAAGAACATGATCCTGTAACCATTCTTTGGACTATTGTTAAAGAAATAGGGCAAACGACTATGGTGTTGTTATCATAGAAGTTTATGTCTTGACTCAGGGATTTAATTTGAGAACAGATAAATTATAGACGCTAATAGAGGAAATCTTCAAACAAACAAATACATCTAGAATGGAGTTTGAAGTAAGAGAAGTTGGTAGCATATGACAAAACTAAAGCAATGCATGAAGATGCAAATCAGCAATTGTATTTAAAAGACAATCATAGACTGGATATCTAAATCTGCTAGGGAAATAACATGAAGAGATGTGTACAAGAACCCAAGGAAAATATGGTTCATCGAAAGGAGTGTGTGGTGCAGTCAAATATAACTTATGTTAAGATTGGTCACTGAGAAAATATAGCAACAATAAGGCACAACCTCTCACCTTTTCATCCAAATGCAGTGAAGTTGAATATTGGATGGTAGTCACTCAAGGAGAAGCATAGTGACACAAAGGAACTCAGATCTAAAGAAAGAAAACAAGAAAGACAATCTCAAAGGCAGTCTCTCTAGATTCAGACTATGAAGGTCTCTCAATTTTTCCTGTGGAGAAAACAATATGGATGGAATCATAAATGCCTGGACTTTGACACTTGGTGTATAGCTATTTGAAATCTGATTGTAAGCATTGAAGTAGAGCACCTTTAAGTATTGTAGAAGCCATGATAAGGTAGTTCTGAGACATGAAGAGGGAATAATGTGCAAGTTGATGATAAAGCATCAATCCTTCTATCTTGAGTAAAAAGAGGAAGAACACTATGAAAGGGGGAGTCGCAAAGCCATGAAGATCTACCATTCATGAATAACAGAAGCAGTTTGATAGGGGGAGTCCCAGATCACTCCTTTGCCATTGATGTCAAAGGGGGAGAGCTGAAGAATATTGCCATCAATAACAAAGGGGGAGATTGTTGACGTAGGTTCTCATTGATGTCAATATGGAAATATTCTAGATACTAGAGAATGACATGAAGTCAAGGGGAAGCCGAGTAGATCCATGAAGAGACAGGAGAAAGGCCATCAAGATAGCCAAGCCATAAGCAAGAGGAGTTACCAAAGGAGTTCTTTGAAAGACACTGCCAAGCTAGAGTAGCCACATTGGAGCAAGAGGAGCCATATCGAAGGAGCATTGCATGTAATACATGCCCAAGAAGAACCAAGAGGAGCTACAGGAGGAGCCACACACACACACACACACACATATATAAATGCCAAAACAGAGTTAGTAGAGCTACAAGAGCAAATAGAGCAAGCAGAACAGAGCATATATATATGCCATATATATGCCAATGAAAAACAAAGCAAACAGAGGATGAAAACAGAACCATCGGGAGCTATCGGAGTAACAATGCCAAAGGAAAAACTATCGGAGGAGTAGAGCTATCGCATATGCCAAGAGTGAGGTGCATAAGCGGAGGAACATATAAACATAGTTAAAACAACAGAGCAATATATATATATATATATAAACAAAGTTAAAGGAGCGAAGTATATTGATGCGATAATACACGGACCCGAATGTAACATTATAACGCTACCCTATTGTTAGCCAAAGAAGAACAAAGCAAACAGAGGACGAAAACAAAACCATCGGTAGCTATTGGAGCAACAATGCCAAAGGAAGAACTATTGGAGGAGTAGATCTATCACATATGCCAAGAGTAAGGTGCATAAGCAGAGGAGCATATAAACAGAGTTAAAACAACAGAACAATATATATAAACAAAGTTAAAGGAGCGGAGTATATTGATGCGATAATACACGAACCCAAATGTAACATTATAATACTACCCTATTGTTATATCACATTCGCCTATCGCAAAGTTCAAAAGGGTTGTCACCCTCGAAACCCTCTAGTTGCGATAATATATGCGAGGACCCATGGGACCATTGCAATATGTTGTAATTTAATATCGCATTTGCTGCGTCAGGATTATGTATCGCAAGTGGTTAAGGCCCTACCACATTAAAACCTCTGATTGTGATAAAGTATGTGGACCCGCTACGACATTGTAATATGACCTAATATATTATCACATCCGTCGCATATCGCAAGCCGTAAATCCTTGCCACATTGGAAGAGCTGACTGTGATAAGGCTATGGACCCAATGGGTATATTAACTATGGTTTAATACCATATCACATTCGGACCATCAGAGCAGGGGAATTGGCCATCGGCCATCGACTATGCAATAGGGCATGACTTATTAAAGACCTTCAAGAATGCGTGATTGTGATTGCAATTGTGACGTGGTGTATGGGACCTCCCTGCTAGTGCAACCGCTCCAATGAAATCCTTTGAAATATATAAAAGTTGAGTGTATAAATATTATTATTGAAAAATTCCTTCTCTAGTATAGTTTTGTTTTAATATGCAACATTCTTTTTGTATTTTGACTGCTCTTTCTCTTGAACGTGTCTGTGGAGTATCAGGAAGCCAAAGAGACAGAGGAAGCAAAAAGCCGGGAAACCAAAGAGGCTAAGTGAGCGCAGTGGAAACTACAGCGGCTAAAGAGTGAGTGTTAAGAAAGCCTGAAGGATGAAGCGAGCATTGAGGAAGCCAAAAAGCCAGTGTAAGGAAGCCAAGGGTCAGGCGCATCAGGCACATAAAAATAGAGAACAAGGAAAGTTTAAGGTTGTTGAAAAACTAGAAGAAACAAGGGCAATCGTAGGTCCAGTTGAATAGAAGGAAGCTAAAGGTGCAGCAAGATAGAAGGACGACGAAGGACTAGCAATGTATTAATCAGGTACAAAATGCACTCTGATGAACAATTTTGTTATGTAATAAGTAAAGTTTTATCTGACATCATTTGAAAGGAGCAGTAGCCAGCACTGGTATTAAAGCATATGTGAATTTATTTCTGGGAATTAAGATTGCAATAACAATAACAGAGAACAGTGAGAAGTAGCCACACCTGTAGCATTTACTGTGACTGGTAGAACAAAGGCTTGAAACAGAGAAGTGGTTCTTATGTAGAGCTTAGTGCAGCTAATAGTAGACTCACTAAAGCTATGTGGAGACATTATTAGAGCAGACTCTGTGTGGAAAGCATGAAGAGTTGTAAGGACTCCTTCATAAGAAGACTGGTTGCCATTGGTTGTCATTGATGTTGTAGCATGGAGACTACAGTGAAGTTGTAAACAGACAAAACTCAATAATGAAGAGTTCTGAGAGCAGAATATCACTATCAAATGTGCTTTGATAAGATTAGGTCAGAACCCTAGGGGCTGGTGCCTCAGAAGCAAGAAGGATTGGAGTCCTTGGGGCTGGTGCCTTAGAAGCAAGAAGGATTAGAGTCCTTGGGGTTTATACCTTAGAAGTAAGTAGGATAGGAGCCCTTGGGGTTGATGCCTCAGAAGTAAGAGGGATTGGAGTATTTGAGATTGGTGCCTTAGAGATACGAAGGATAGGAGTCCTTGGGACTGCTATCTCAGAAACTGGAAGGATAGAAGTCCTTGGGATTTGGTGCTCCTAAGTCCAAGATTGATGCCTTGGTGAAATAGAGTTGGAGCTCTGGAGGTTGGGGCCATAGAAAAGTCCAAGTTGGTGCTTGGCAATTGATTGCAACCATCTATATATTGTCTATTTTACTACAAAGATTATATTATTAAAAGCATTTATTATTGTTGTTCACCTTGTGTTCTGAATATAAATGGTTTAACTGGTAAAACACTAGTCGAGAAAAGAAATACTAATTCACCCCCCCTCTTAGTATTTCCAACACTTTCATGAGTTCCCTTAGGCAAAAGCTGGGATGTTTCCATGCTTTATTACTCTTTCCCTTAGGAACAACAATATCCTCCAACAGGTCGAATATGGATGTTTCCTACTTTTTGGGCTAAAATATGAGTAAATAGTGGGATATTATTCAGTCAACCCATTCCTTTGAACTCTAGAAACTCAAAAAATATGACTAACATTACTCCTAAGGCAACACATAGAGTTACCCTAGGGAATCATGCCCCTAGTTCATGGCTGAGGAGCATTATAAATATTATTGCTAGTTCCTAGGGTGTGTTACCTTGGAAAACATCACTGTGAACATGGTCAATCTTTCAGTCAAACTGCCTTTCTCCTTTGAGCCGATGAGGAGGTAATTTTCCTATATAAAATATGCCCCCTAAAGTGTGAGATCAGAGATGAAGACAATGGCTGACATACTTTAGAATCGTAGTGTTGGAAAAAAAAGAGAGAGGATCTGAGCTTCGAGACTATGAGAAAATTGATACAACCACATATGTTAAAATATAAAATCATTTCCTGGGTCAGGCATTCCCACACTCAGTAGCTATGTCAAAGTGATTTCTCAAAAAAGAGATATGATGATCATGTCCACCGATAAGTACAATGTGGAACTTGTGTCATAATAGGATCATCCTAACAAACTATCTCCAAAAAATAATATACACAGCTTGGGAGAGAAAACAAGTCTGAGTGATGTAAGCCTCTACCCAAGGTCTTGGTTGTTGCTTCATATAAACAACATATTTTGATAAATGTGAATAAAGGCATTGAGGTCAAACATGTACGAAATCGTCTGATTACTAGTCAATAATGAGAACTATTAACAGTAGCAAGGATGGCCCCTGATAATGATGATGGTCTTCAAGATGCACAGTACAATATAGCGAGTGTGAATAATGATGTTGTCATAAAACACTCGTAGAATCATTCAACCAAGAGCCAACAATGAAAGCCCCTGATCAAACACAAGGTAACTTGCCACTAATGTCTACAAGTTCCAAGGCACTGATATGTTTATGGATATGCTTCCAAGATAGAGTTTTGAAGTCGATACGAAGAGACCTGTCGAATGGTAGGCAATAATTTGTCCCACATCAGTTGACATGAAACTGGACAAGAATGATTGTTTTTTGAAGATAAAATTTGAGCAATGGTTCGAATCGGCAGAGGACATGATGGAAGTATACGATTGATGGTTTATATAGTAAATAGAGGATAAAGAGATCCCTTAAAAAATAGGAGGCACAACACAAAGTTTTAACCAGATAGCTCTAAACTCATGAATACCAAAGAGTGTTAGGATACAGGGATGCAGGAACATTGGAATATATAGGCTAAACTCATAGTATGGTAAGGTTCTTTTGAGACGCTGACAAAGGAGGTTTTTCTAAGGGAGTGTCATGTTCAAGCGAACGAATGCTGCCAAAAAATATTTCCAAATATAGACACAAAGCAATTGTGTTGTCTAATTTTCCCCATCTTATTAAATTTAATGAGTCCATACGGGTAAACTCGATGGTCTTTTCATATTTATTGAGTCTAGAAAGATCATAAAGGGCAACTCCAGGGGGGTCCCTTTGTCATAGTTGTTAACTGAGTGTGACAAAGGTTTAATAGTATACCCGACATAGTTTTTTCTGTAAGTTAGTCTATTGAGTCCAGATAAAGTGATAAACCTATGCTCAACAGATGTTTGCCTCATTTTTTACGAGTACAAGGGGATGAAGTAAAATTAATATTCTTCGTGAAATTTTAACGAATCACATGAAGACAAAATCAATAGATCCTCATCAAATTTTAACGAGCCAAATGAAGAAAACTCGAGGTAACTTTTTCAGTTTAATGAGCGAGGAAAAAGAGATGAAATAACTTCTCATGCCTTCTTCGTAGATTTAATGAGCCTGAAGAAGGGAAAAACTCAAGTATTTTTCAATTTAAGAGAAAGAAAGAGTCCCAAAAAATAAAGTACTCATATCGTCGTCGTAGGATTTTTACGAGGTCGACGATGAAAACTCGGGGATTTTTCAATTCAAGAGGGAGAAAAGATCCCATAAAAAAAAGCGCTCATAGTGAATCGAACATGGTCATTTCTGCAATTCAACACTGAAACCCCTTCATCAAAGCATGAGTAATATTGATAGTATATCGAAATGGCATATGATAAACAACATAGGAAATGAAAATATTATATTTCAATGACTAACTAAGGTGATTCATACCTCCAGAGTGACTATAAGAAGGTTTTGGAGCCTTCATTTTCACCATTTGAGTTCTGTGAGAGTGTTCTAGAGTGAAAGAAGAGCAGATCTTCCCCAGGCAATTGTGAGCAATCCAAGTCACCATTTTACGTGTCACTTGTTCCAGGTAGATGGCGAAACCTTAATATTGCATTATTTTACCTTTTTCAGCTGCATTAGGGGTGAAATTTTTGAGTTTGGGGAAGCCCTAGTTGATTGCATGTGCCTAACACTCCCCACTAGGTCTGGAGGAGTGTTACACATCCTTCACGACCTGCAGTGGTGCACTAGCATGCCCTATGGGCACTAGTGGGGGGCATTAGGCAGCATGGGCACATTTTCAAACCCAAGCATATGACTTCTTTGTGATTTCTCCATCATTTTGACTAATTTTTGGGTGATTTTGTGTAGGTTTGGAGCCATCATCATGAGTCTGTGGAGAGAAAGAGCTCATGATAGTGAGGAACTACATATGCTAAATGATCCAGCATGCATACTTTCTTTGCAAAGATGTGGCTTGATGAAGTATTTAAGGCTTGACCTGATGAAGGGTTAGGAAGAAACTCTAAGCTAGATAATCCAACAATGGGATGAACACCACAGGGTGTTCCAGTTCGGTGATCATGAGCTCTCGATCGATAGAGATGATATATACTTTCTAACAGGTTTTTTGTGTAGAGGTGCACGAGCAAACATGATCGGGGGCATGATAGATCCACAAACTACTCTTGAGTTGGTCCAAACTCACTATAGACCTGGCGGTGGCTTAGTGACCAATAGGTTCCCCATTGAGTCGTTCAAGACAATGCCCATGAGGGTCATTTTGTGGATGATCATGCGCTTGGCCAGGTCTAAGAGTCCTCATGTAGTGACGAAGGCTCAACTGTTACTTGTTATTGATTGCTTACAACCTCAGATGTTCAACTAGTATGAGGCAGTTCTTCACTAGTCGAAGGCAGAGTTGACAACCTGTAAGACTTGTACCCAAGGGGAATTTGGGTATGATACTCCCATTGTGTCCTTCTTACTTGAGATAGTGCCCGTGATGAGGCCATGGATGAGCTTGGGTTATGTTGATCCCAGGGAGCCCAGGAAATCCCGATGGGCTTCACTATATCCTCATACTGGAGGCAGAACAATCCGACACTTCTTCGAATATGACTTCTTCAAGTGGCTTAGCGGCCAGATTCTGATGATTGATGACTATGCCTTTGAAGGCATGGAATTTACAAGAGATCTAGATTTGATGCTGCCACTTGGCACACATTGGGGGCCTCAAGGTAAGAAGGTTTTTTAGAGTACTTTAAAGTATTTTCTAACTTTTGAATGTTTCTGTAATGTTTTTGATTTTATGGATGAACAAGTACTGACGTGAAGCATTTGCTTGACACAGATGTGGCACTAGCGTGACATGCGGGTATGCCCTGCCATGCAAGGTGGAGGAACCAACTACCTAGAGCTAGCATGGGAGCAGCATCTGCCGAAGATGGATATGATGCGGAGAGTCTCCACGAGGTTCTGAGGAACCTCGAAGGCCTGAGCATTGGTGTTCCTCCTCTTCCCATGAGGGAGATTCTCACCCAAATGCAACGACATACTGTTGGTGTGCCTGAGTGGTTTTTGGTTCCTCTTATGAGGTTAGATAGAGCTTTTATGAATTTTTCATGAGCAGTAGGCTCTTAGCAGTAACATGGTGTAGATAGTGGGTGTCATAGTGAGGCTTAGTAGAGCCATTTTGTAGTTAAAACATCCAAGTTTTGGGAACTTTTTGGTGTAAAAGACTGGCTTCGATAAATAATGTAATATATAATATATATATATATACGCTTTTATGATGTAAATGTTTTTTAATGTTTTTGTAAAATTTTAACTATGTAAATCTTTAATTTCATGCATGTATCTACAATAAATGAGACAGATCCAAATCTAATACATAGTTTTCTAATGAGTCTTCAACTGCATTAAATTCTCAAGGAATGTGTTCACATGTAATAAACTTAAATTAATGTTCCAAGAGTCGTACCCTTAAATATTGATGTAACAAGATTTGATTGCGAATTTGATAATGATTTGTCAATTGCATAATGACTAGCTGAGAGTCTAATGTGACCACCATATTCGATATGTCCCGAGATGACGCTTTAGTGAGAAGTAAAATTATAGACATATACTCAACAATATTATTCATGGCAGTGGCAAGGAAGACTCTCTAGAACAAAGTAGTTCTGATTCAGGTGTGTAAATGACCCAAGAATCTAATGCAATGTGCTATGTGTGATGACTGGCACCATCTGCATATCCTACATATGGTAAGGGTGATGAAGACCTATGCACAACGAGAAACATATATGAGACAAATAATCAAAAAATGCCAAAAAATCTAGTCACAGCAAAAAGAAGAAAAACTTATAAACACATAAAATTACAAAGTACATGCCTAGTGCAATACTAGGCATAATAGGTTTTCAGATAAAGCCTATTTCGAGGCTCCGTGAGTGTTGGCTTAGGGGGTCCTGACCCAGGTTCAGAGTTAGTTGTGCCAACCAACAAAACCCTACATTGTTGGCCCTTTTGAAAAAACTTGCGCAGCACAGGCTGCAGTCTCACCCGAAGCAGTATTGGGGGATGCAAGAACCAAGTTTCTGCATCCAGAGACTAGTGTGATGTCATCTAGCACCTTGGACCTGCCTCTGTGTAGATTGATAGAATTCTAGGGCTTGTTATTGTAACTAAAGGCTTTGCGTAGGTCCATGATCAATCCTTGTGGACCTTAAAATGTTGATTTACCTGCTTTCGCGCATCCATAAGAACCCTAGATTAGAGTTCGTGTAGATCTACTTAATTTGTTAGAAAACATAATAGAAATGGACTAAAACTTCACGGAAGTGGCTAAGCATTCATTTCATACATTATTAAGACATATTCAATACATTTGCATAGCATTCAATCATTATTTCATAAAACATGTAATTCATCGGTAGCATATAAAAGATATAGATGGAAATACTCAGTGATTCTTCGAAAGAATGTCTTTATTGATCTTCAATTCACTAATTACAGACTCTTGTTACCTTGTGCACATAGTTGTAGGGGTCCACTCGCTTAGCTGCAAACACTACCTAGGCCTCCGTGCACTCAACCGCGGAGCTTTCCCTTCTCTACCTAAGCGCAGGAAGTAGAGCCTTCCTACCTTAGCTCTTGCCCAAGACAATAAAATTCTTCAATGTACGCAAACTTCTATCTTGACTTAATTCTAAGACTCAATTATTTATAGCTTTCCTAATACAATACCATGGCTCCCTCCTCATGGGTGAGTCTACAAAACCGACCAAAAACAAGGGGCTAAGGCCCCTTTGACTCTATCTATCTGCGTTCTCCACATCCACATTTTGTGGAGACTTTACATCTTTTACAAAATTGACTAAGTTTAATTCAATTCTATCCCTAGGGACCCCATCCTAGCAAGCCCCCAACACAAAGATCGTGACTCTCCCTCGAGTCACTGAGTTGGTTGTTCCACTTTCTGGCAGAGTTCATTGAATTCCTTAGTCAATGCCTGAAGCTCTGTGGTACTCTATTCAAGTGCTTGGTGTACCTCCTGGACCAGAGTTTCTATCGTTGGCCCCTCTACTACAAGTTGCATAGTTCTCTATGTCTATTGCATTGCCTTCAACTTCTCATGAATGTTCTCTGAAAATTGGTAGGCTTCCTTTGTCTAAGGCTCAAGTCAGGCTCTAAGTAAGGACTACTTCTTCTGCAATTCCTGGATCTCCATCAATTTTGTCTTTCCTTCCTGTAAGCGCGCGAAGCATTGGACAAGTGCCAATATCCGCACTATCGTATTGTTCTCATCGTGCTGCTGTTGCACTTCCCTAATTTCTATGTTCAGCTGCTGCAGTGTAGGATCCTCCTGCAATGTATACCAGAGGCCCATTGCCTGAATGAAGTGTTGATCAAAACCTTTAACTATGACATCTAGCTGAGCCATAGATTCTTTTATCATTGCACCTCTTTGTTCCTGAACCTCCGGTGGTGTGGTTGGATGCAACTTCAACTACAGCTCAGCTATTTGTATCCGAAGATTTAAAGTCACCTTATCGACCTTTTCTTTTTACACGTGCACTCCAGCAGCCAATTTCCTCACTTTAGCAGAAGCCTCTGCATCTTCGATTATATTCAGCTCAGGCATAGACTTATATGCCTTCTTAATTGTTGTGACTAGGTTCTGGCATTGTGTCTGCAACTCCTCCTGCTCCTTCAATGCCTGGGTGTTTTTGGTGAATAGCTACTCATTGTTGACTTTAAACTCACTAACAACAATGAGTGCACATTGTTCTCTGATCTTTAGCTCATCTGAGACCCCCTGATGTAGTGCATGAAGAGACTCAAGCATTATCATGGCAAGGTTCAGTCCCATATCTTTTATTGTGTGGAGCACCACGCGGTCCTCATCCGATTCCACGTGGACCGACCCCAATAGTAAAGGAAAGAATCTGAGATCTAGAGGCCATTCAATCTCTGTGACAGTGCTACCACCCTATGTCAGGCTCGCTTGCGCGCCGCTCGCCTTTCCGACATCCACCTAAATCTTGTTCACCTAGATCTACAGCTCGCACAAATTCTTCTGGATGCTTCCTAGCATCTGCTTGTATAGCTGCTCAAATTGATGCAACACCACTGTCGTTGTGTCTCGTATATTGTCTTCGATCTCATCGAGATCACCTTATGTTAGCGCCATGGGATCTAGAAGTCTTTTCCTGTCAGACTTATGTTTGTTTCATTGGCCACCCATCTATTCTTGTCCGCATTTCTTTAGAATGAACGGAGTGCTCTACTCTTCACAATCTCCTCCTCCCTGACCCGAAAGTTCTTGTTCGTCAGTGTGGTGCATAGCAGACTTCTCACTCTCAACATCCATCCGTTCCTTCTATGTCCGCGCTTTAGCAGTGGGCTCTTTCTCTATTCATCCCTTCTCTGCAGCTATCTTAGTAGCCTCCTTATTCTTTTGCTCAGTCAATGTGCACGCAACTTTATGAGCAGCTTCCATCCACTTCTACGCAGCAAAGCTCTATATGCCTTTGCTAGTTCCCACCTCCAGCGTTGTAGGATTGCGTCGCTCCGGTAGCCAATATCCTACGACTTCCTACACATCTATCTCAGACACTAGATAATGCATTACATACCACGTTCCTTCGGGGTCCTTCCACGCATGGATCGAGATGTTGTGAAAATAATCCTTGAACTCTGCGTAGGCTATTAATTTCCCAAACAAGGTTGGGGACAGCCTCAGCCGCTCAATGATTACCATCCAAAGGTCCATCTCCATTAGGACCTAGAAAATCTTTGTTTCTTTAATGGATGCAACATCCTTTTTGGCCTAGAGCAAGGAAAACCTTGTGGCCTCAGGAAATTTGTCCTTGTGTGGAGGAAATTGGCTATCCTCCAGTAACCTCCATGCATCTAAGACAATCGACAATAGAAGTAAAGCGTAATGAAACAACTTGTTATCTTCTTGGGATTCTTTGTAGTTTGCAAGGAATTCCTGGTAGAGATACCTCAGCCAATTATATTTCACACCCTTTGTGCATTGTTCAACAAGTGATACAACTGGCGTCGGAACTTCGTCCACGTGACACTTTCGCATGATCTTTCCTGCGAGGATTTGGGCTTGGAACCAGACTGCCTGATCTTGTGTTGACAAAATGGAGTATCTTCGTGACTTCTTCTTGAGACTGTACACATTTTTCATTTTATCATCTAGCTCCTCCTCCCCTGTTTTTCTTGCAAATTCCTTGAGAGGGTTAGCTCCTTTGTGGGGAAGCTTTGTTACCTTATGGATCAACATATCAGTTATTGGAATAGGCTACTTGAGCCATAGAATTACATCATGAACCATCACGGGGAGCTGGCATACACATACCATATTGATAAGGGAGCAGTGATAGTGAGGTACTAATAACATATTCAACAGCCCCAACTGCACAATGTCGCAGACCCACTTCATAGGTTTTAAGTGAATAACTCTTGTGTCATCGTAATATATTTTTGTCATATACTTATGGGTCGCCATATACGAAAATTTGTCCTGATCCATGATGTCCTAGTCCTCTAATTTCAACAGTCGGATATGCGCAAACTTTGGGCCTTCAAATGTGACTTGCTCCATAAATAGGGGATGGATACCCCGAATTTTCCCGAATCAGGGTCCTTGGTCACCTTAGTTTTTCCCTTCTACTGAGGGATGTATTTAGGTAGCATGGAGATAAACGCAATGCCCTCGGCATCAACGTCTTCAATGCCTTGGTACTCCTCTTCCTCTAAATTCACTACTTTCTATGGTTGTTTGTCCTTTTTCTGCTTTGGTTATTGCTTTGTATGCTTCCATGGTGAGATTCACACTGGTATCGGCTTCTTTGTTTTTTCCTTCATGGCTAGTTTCTTTTCTTTCATAGCGGGTTGCTTGTCTTTTGTCACCATTTCTTTCGGCCCAAGCAACCTCGGTGCTATGGGCACAATAGGTGTAGTCTCCATACTACATTCTTTGGGACCTGACGCGTCGGATACAGTGGCACCTGAACTCATAGCTTTGGCGGGGTTAGTTCCAAGCATTCTTTCAACGAATAGCTCTTAAGTTACTTCTAAATAGTTTGCAAACGAGGGGCTCAACACAAATTCTTCCCAAAACACTTGACTCATAAGCATTAGAGAGGAAAAGGCTCCTACAATTCTTAGAATGCAACTTGTTCTCTGTTGGACCAGCATGTTCAATTTAGAGGGGGATTTGAATTCAAATCCCACCATTCCCACCAAATTATGATAACAAATGCTACTTTGACAGTATATCTTCAAAGATTTTTTCCTTAATTGCCACCTCCCCACTCCTCTTAACCACTTTTTGGTTGTCCCATCATGAATAGCAACTCCAACGGTCATTTTCCTATTGGGTTGCGTGCTAACTTTCCCTCTTGTGCAGTGTCCTGAGCGCAACTTAATCTGGTGCACCCTCATCAATCATCGCACAAACTACTCACTGCCTTGTCCTTCAAACTAGCCACTGTGGTTTATAGTCCCACGCTCCCTTGCAACTGCCTGGAGCACTAAGACTATCTTGCTTCCATACAGTCATTGTGCAGGATCCCCCATATACAACTTCAATCTTATCCCATTCACTTTTCCTTGGAAGGGCTCCCCATTCAACTTCACGAGATGGACTGTGCCACCATCTGTAATTTCCTTGACAAGATATGGTCTTAACCAATGCATCTGGAATTTACCCAGAAATTTAGTGAACTTACTATCATACAACAACACAAGATCATTTACCTTGAAAGTGCGAAGCTTGATATGGTGATCATGCCATGATTTTTCGCGTTCCTTCTATACTTGTTGATGGAGTCCTCCCAAAAATCGATCCTCCTCTAGCTCCATGATTTGTACAAGCCATTCTTCCAAGGCATTGCAATCTGCCATATCCGTTAAAGCTTATATGCATTGATTAGGCACAATGTATTCCATAGGCATTACTGCTTCGCTCCCATAGACTAATCTGAACAATGTTTTCCCTATCATATTCTTATAGGTTGTATTATAGGCCTGTAGCACTGCAGGTACATGCACATCACAATCATTTCACTACCCGTTACAGATCTTTGTCAGCACGTTCTCCAAAATTTTGTTAAAATCTTCAACTGTCCCATTTGCCTGCGGGTGATATGGTGTACTCTTCTAATGGTAGACCTAGAATTCCTCTATCAACATGCTAATCATTTCATTCAGAAAGTGTGTACCCTTGTCACTCATCAAGACCTTCGGTCATCCAAACCTCATTAAGGCATGTTCAAACAAGAACTTTTCTGTCATAGCCCCTGTGCAACCTTTTATCAGAAGTGCTTCCGCCCATATGGTTAAATATTTTGTCGTAGTAATAATGTAGCATGCGCCCGTTTTATTTCTAGGTGTTTGAATTGGTCCGATAAAATCAATTTCCCACTTCTCAAATGCCTGTAAAGCTACCTGAGGATGTAGTGGTAGCTCATCCCTTCACGACAGTCTGCCAGTCCTTTGACATGCATCGTACGCCTTACAGTATGCTTTGGAGTCCTTGTGCAATGTTGGCCACCATAACCCTATACACAAAATCTTTTGCGCGGTTGCTTTTCATGCATAATGGCCTCCCGCATTTCCCCCATGAGCTTTAGTGAGAATACTATCATACTCAAATTCCAGCACATATCTCTAGAATATTTCATCTATACCCATTTTGTACAGATGTCCCGCAATGACTGAAAAGTTGGCTGCACGCACGACTAATTCTTTCTTTTGTTGATTTTTATATACTTCAGGTGCCATCCTTGTAGTTAAGAAGTGAATAATATCATCAAAATGGTTATCAGCTACATCTACTGCAAAGATTTGTGCATCAGGCAACCCTTCCTCCAAATTACTGGGTTCTTCACCTGTTTGAATTTGCGACAGACAATTAGGTCCAGCATTCAACCTCCTTGTCTTCACAATGACTTCAAAGTCATACTCCTGAAATAATAAAAACCATCTGCAAATATTTCCCCCCAGCACAAGCTTGTTAACTAGGTATTTTAAGGCAAAATGATCTATATACATCTTGAAATTCCCTCCCAACAAATAATGCTAGAATTTTTGCAGCGCGTAGACCATGGCCAACCCTTCGCGCTTAGTCGTTGAATCATTTTTCTCGACCTTTGATAAATTCCTTCTAGACAAGGCTATAGGGTGGCCCATTTCTCCTTCACTTGCCTCAATTAGCACTGCACCCACCACAATGCAAGAAGCATCCATATGTACATGAAACTCATTTTTACAACTGGGAAATACCAAGATTGGCGCAGTTGCCATCTTTTCATTCAACACATCTAAGTTGCGCTAACATTCTTCATCCCAACAGAATTGTGTATCCTTATTTAGCAGTTTTTTCATGGGCACAGTAAGCTGAGCATAAGCTTTGATGAATTTTCTATAGTATCCTATGTGTCCTAGTGTCGCGCGCAGCTGCTTGACATTCCTAGGGGCCTCCAAGTTTACAATCACCACAATCTTTGCAGAGTCAACCATCATTCCTTGTTTGCACACAACATGACCCAACAAGATCCCAAAAGGAACACAAAAGATACATTTTTTCAAATTCAGTGCTATTTGGTATCTATGACATGTATCCAACATAAGGTGCATACTTGCTACATGGCACTTCACCAAGCCAAACACCGTCCAGTCATCGAAGTACACTTCCAGGAACTTATGAATGAATTCTTTGAATGCTGCTATGACTACGTGGGAAAATATTGCAGATGTGTTCTTCAATCCAAAAGGCATAACAATGTACTGAAAGCAACCCCACTCTGTCACGAAGGTGGTTTTTCTTCTAGCCTCTGGGGCGATCTTAATTTGATGATACCGGGAAAACCCATCAGTAAAGGAATAAGCCTCCTGCCCTCCAACATTGTCTAAAACTTCATATGTAAACAACATCGGAAATGGATCATGAACGTAGGCATCATTAAGCTTCTAGAGATCTACACAAATCCTTATTTCGCCCTTTTGCTTCTTCTCTTGGACCACCATCGAGCTCACCCAATCAGACTCTTCAATAGGTTCGATAATGCCTACCTCCAACATTTTATCCATCTCTTTGCAAACCTTTTCCTTATACTTAGGATTAAGGTGATACAGCCTTTGTTTAACAGGCTTCACGTCTAAGTTCAACGTGATCTTCATAACACCGAAATCACCAAGTATTCCCTTAAAATATGAAAACTTAGTGGGGAAGAGATCTTGGTATTCATGAAGTAATTCAACAACTTTGTTTACTGTAGTGTCATTCTAATAGTCTCCAATATTCGCAAACTTTGGTTCTTCTTCAGTGCCAATTTTTACTTGCTTCGTTTTCAAATGTGCGAAGATGTGTGGGTTCTCTACTTGTGGACTTTCTACTTCGCGATGCCCTTCTGTCTCCAAAATATTGATATTCCCCAAATCTTCTTCCTATTCTTCAGCAGTCACATTATAGGATTCCAAGGCGTGGCATAGCTAGGTGCTCTAGTCCGGTTGGGTCCATTCCATCAGTTTCGTCGGTGTCCTAAAGATAACCACTTTAATTTCTTGAAGTGTTACATTGATGCTTGCAAAGCCATCTTCAAAGTTGAAATTCAATAAGAAACCTTCCTTCAATACATCCCATTCCATAGTGCCATGGTGGAGCTTCATTTCAAGGTACCAGTTCATGGGGATTGTATCCAAGGTATGACAAAATATGTGTACCCATTTGGGCTACGGTTCTATTCCTCACACCTTAGTCCATTTTTCTAGGTGATCGCATAGATCATCCCTTCCATTGTATTTCTCAGTCATTCTGGTATTTGCATGCCCAAATCGTAGATTCATCGTTCTCTTATAATCTCGCCATCTAGCAAAGCTATCCTTATGCGTACCCCACCATCGTGTGGGCGTAGTGCGCAACACCAATTCCAATGCTTGAAAGCGGTGGTTCTCAAGGAAATCACACTCAAATTCATCTAAACAAATATCTACATCATTTAACCCATCATAATAAGGTAACTTTCTTACCTCCGATGAAACACAGCGCAATGACTTCATCATCATATTGCAATGCAATGTAGAAACTTCATGTAAGTGGTTTTTCCAATGCTCTAATTCCTCATTTGAATCAGAAGTGCAGGAACTCTCCCAGTCCCATGCAATCCATCCATCTGTCATTGTATTGATCCAATCCTGATCTCGCGTTGTTATCTTGTAGATTTGATCCAGCTCATTGTCACTTTCCACATAATCGTGGACTGGTTCAGTATAGCGCGCCTCTTCTGCAGGATCCAGTGGCACTATAACCCTAAGCGACTTTCTTTCAATTGACATTGTCTTCTGCTTCAAATTAATGACCCCATTCATATCAATAACCCAGTCGATTCCCAGGAGCGCAGGGTAGGGATTACTTTCATAAAAAATTTCTATAGCTTCAAAGTCCGCTACTGCACTCACACCATCAATATAAACCATTACTCCATATAAGCATCCCATGGGGATGATTTTCTGTTGATTCGCCATCCTAAGATGAATCAGAGACCACTGCAGCATAGGTCTCCCCATCCTTTCCCATGTCTATTTTGGTAGAACATTTGCATCAGACCCCAACTCAAAAATGACCTAGTCCATTTCATAATCACCTATCTATGTTATTAGCAACATCTCCCACCCTGTTCGTGCCTTATGCTTACTGATTTTTCTAACCGCGAACTACTCCGAAGGAGTATTTTCCTTATTGGAGCACTCGTTTATTAGTTCCTATAATCCTTCCACAACCTTCCTATCACGCAGTAGCTTTCTGCAAGTCTCCAAAAAGGTAGTGAGTACGGAAGGATCAACCTCATGTGTTGCACTGGTTTCTTGCGTCTTGTCTTGGCTTCCTGAGGTGGAGGCCTCACCAAAGCAAATATTGGCTTCCATGAATGTTTCCTTAGCACAATTAAGATCAAAATCAACTTCTTTCTCTAGAGCTTTGCAGACCCATTCATCATCCTCAGGTTGCTTACCCTTATCTATGCCAATTGTCATACTAATTCTTAGGACAATATTAATGCTCAAATCCTCCTCGCAGGGTTCAACCCTCATCATTTGTAAATTTTGCATAGGTTGTGGTTTCTTCTCTTGCATCTTATCTATTAATACAGGGAATTCTTCTATGGCATGGTCGGACTGTGTGCAGTAATTACACGAAGGGTGTGTAGGATTAGGGAAATCTCACGTGAAGTGCCCCGACTATCCACAATTGTAGCAAATAATTTGGCCACAACCTCTACCAGGTCCTCCTCCTCTCCCTCGTCCTCAGCCCTGAAAACCTCCGTGAACTCCTTCGGCGCCTTGATCTAGAGGCTGAGTTTCTGCTTGCATATGGTAAGTAGGGGTTCTTTCCATCATTATCTCGTAGCTTCGACAATGGCTCTCATCGTTGCCCACAGATTTATAGAAATTACAAAATAGCTGCTTAGGTGTTTGAACAAACTTCTGAAGCAAGTGGTAGTTATCCATCGCATGTTTCCCAGTAACTTGACAAATGGCACACTATAGCACAACTCCTATGCTCGGCCCTGCTAAGGCTTATGGCTTTAAGGGAATTGGCCCCCCTGTATTATAAGTCACATACAAAGGACAATGATTTTTATCGTGCCCGTGGCCCTTGCACTTCTGGCACCAAACTTCTGTGCGCACTTCTGGCTTAGTCTCCTTGTCTTTCTTCAATTTTTGTAACTCTAGTTGTAGGCTTGCTAATTGTGACTGGATCTATTGCACCCCTAAGTTCGTATCCAGAATAGGTGATGCATGTAGCCTCATTGAGATTTTCAAAGCTTCTTCCTATGTTTCTATCTTCTGCTGTGAGAGAGAAATTCTCAAATGGGGCAAAAGTGACGTGATGAACCAGTCGCGATCCTGGCTATCTAAGATTTGCATGTTGTCTTGTATGATTTGGCACTTCAGGCTCTGATAAAATTCCAAAGGTGTGTCCTCAACCTTCATCATGATCTCTTTAATTTCAATCATCGACTCTGCCTCAACTTTAGGCTTACTAAACTCTTTGTTCAAAGTTGTTTGAGTTTCTGTTAGCAATGCATGAAGATTTTCAACACAACACTTAATGTAGCAGGTTAGTGCACGATTCTACAAGGTGGTAACCAAATGCACCTTTTTTATATTATCATCAGTAATTTGCTATGATTTCCATATTGCATTTGCAACAAACTAGAACTACTCTAGATCTTCACTCCCTATACCCTTGAAGATCAGCATCTTCATTGTGTTCGCCGTGTTGAATGGTGGTGGTGGTGGAGGTGTAGCTGAAAGTGTATGCGGTGGAGGTGGGGGTGGAGAAGGATTGGATGAATGACGTGTGTTGGTACCATTCCATGACCCCTTTTTCCCTCCCAAAACATGACATTTTCCTACCTCTTTCCATCATTTATCTCTCAGATCCCTTGGAAATTGATTAATTAATAGTCTTATAGTTATTAAATTGCATTTAAATTGATTTAAGGGTTTTGTGTTAACGAATTAGGAGTTTTTGGGAAAAATGACTACAGGAAGTTCCAACATCCTGTAAATGGCTTTGTTTGACATGTGGCATGACAGCCAGGCCAGAGCGAAGGGTATGGATGAAAAGCGGAATGTCCAAGCATGGACGAGCACCTATTCCGTAGCGGAATCAACCCTCTTACATGCGCGGTCAACGACTGGTCAACTATGGCATGTTGGCGACAAAGGCAGCAATAGCACACAGTCCAAATCGATTTTAGTTTGTTTCCTTTTTTTATGTCAGCTAGGATAGAAACATTTTCAAAATCGTGTTTTGGTAAAAGCGGCAACAGCCGCTCATGAATGTACATCCATTTTCAAGGGATGTGAAACCATATGTAAATATAAGTTCTGAACCGGTTGTATGGTTGGTTACGTTTTTATCATTATTGTTGCTTCATGAACATAGTTTCGATTTTAATATAACAGACTTACGTTACAGTCACGGTTGCGTTGTTTTGATTTGGTGATCGTTGGATAACAAGCCCAGTATACCAAGAACGCGGACGGGCCCTGCGTACATGGTATACTGTTCTTATTTTATTGCATTTACAGTCAGGGTATTTGATATTGATATGCGTAGTGATTAAATTGATTCATGTTTATGTTTATATATTTATGAATGCGCTTGTTTATATGTTTATGCGTGCGCTTGAATAGATTATCACTTGGATCGTGAATCATATCCTGCAAGGGATTCGATCCAGTGTTACCTTGTAAAGCATTGTCATGAACTTTATGTTTACGATTTCATCTTGCATGACTGTTAATGAATGTTAATGAATGTTGAGTAGCCACTGAACAGAGGTTTTATATATGATGTCTCTGTAAGGAGACCAAAATCTTTAATTACAGTGATACACAACGTTTTATGAATTGAATCTTAGTTGATAGTGACACATAGGGTGATTTAGTTTGATATTGAATCGAATCATAGCATTGTAATTAGGGAAATTAGACTTAGATCAGATCCTTTATGTCTATATATT